>OZ005652.1:354495101-354625101 GCA_963930645.1 Salticus scenicus
TTTTTTAAAAGAAAATGCCATATTGCATTTTTTATTTCCTTTTATTTTTTGTTGTTTTTAATGCATAATGATTATCTTTTAATTAGAATTTCGGAATTTTGTCTATTGTAAAACAAAAAAATTCAAAATGCATTAGAATATACAAATTGGTTTTATAAGGATGAAAGCCATTAAGAGCGTATAAATAGTTTATAGAAGTCATCGCCATTTTACTGTACACATTAAAACATGGACTAAAAAATAATTTTAATTTAAAATTCAAATCATATATTGAAGGTAATACTTGTGTTTAAGAAAAAAAAAAAAAAAAAAAGAGATAGAAATATAAATAAAAATAAAATAAAACATGTTTTTTTCTTTTTAATATAGAGCATTTATTTTTATTTTTTATTTTATTTATTTATTATTATTATTTACATTTTACTTAGCAAAGTGCATAATTGAAATAAAAATAAAAATATATTCACAAAATAAATATATTTATTTCAAGAAAAATTAATGCAAAATATTTTTCGTATAGCATACTTTTTTAAAGATTTAAACAAACGAATGCGCATAAACGAATTCTTTTAATGGAGATAAGCTTATTACTGCTATAACAGATTTTTTTAGCAGCTAAATATATGTATATATGTATATATATATATACATATGCAAATATATACAAAACAATAAGGTAAATCGGGGATAACGCCATATATAAAGATTTTTTTTTTTTTTTTTTTTTTTTTTAGTAACAGCCAAAAGCTGAAAATGAGATGATAATGAAACAAATACACAATATTCTTCAATGTTTAACTAATTATGTATTCTTATTAATTCCTTTCCCTGTCTGTACAAAATTGACAAATTTAATGTTAAATAAGCTCGTGTAATTGTGGATTAATCCGTCATATATATGGGAAAGATGCCATCAGTTATTTTGTAAGATGTAACGCAACAATAAATAAGAAAGAAAAAAGACAAACATTGGATAATTACCTGTGAATTAAGAATAACTATGGAGATACAAGCCATTTTGTAAATTGATTTTTTTTTTTTTATTTACTTTGCTAAATCTGATAAGGGTACAGTTTTCAATGTTAGCCTGTACGATATTTAATTTAATGCAAATGACCACCGTTGCAGTCTTCGTGCTATCATTTCTTATATTTGATGTGCAAGGCTATAATGGAGACAGTGACTTTTCTGTGATGGCGGAGGCAGCTGCTAGTGACAGTCGACTGCCTCTAGCTTTGCTGGTGATAGCAACTGCTGGTACAGGCCTATTGTAACATGAGCCGTTTGTGAAAGCAGCAGCTGTCATTACAGGAGCTAACAGAGATAACACACGCATGATATTGGATTGCTTGTGGGTTATAAGGATGCATCCCAATAGCTGAAAACCCAGAAGTTCCGTTTCCTACTGTGGCTGCCTTGCACCGAGCTGTATTCAGGCGAAATCCTTACTGAAGAGATTTGTTAAAATAATATTATTAAAAAAATAATAATTATTATTATAATGTTATAATTATAATTACTAATTCCATTTATATTTTACACTATAATATATGCAGTATATAAAATAAAACATGAAATTTAAAGAACATTTAATTTATTTCTGAATCATTTAATTTATTTCTGAATTCATTTAATTTATTTCTAAGTATGAGTGAATGTGCCACATACGCTTATTTTCGTATTGCTGCAAGGTTAAGGCCGCTTCTGCTTAACTTGTTTGTGTGAAAGAATAAGGAACTCACTTATGTTGCAAATATCTTATTTAAAATAAAACATTTGTTTATGAACTTTAAATATGAACAACCAATTATTATAAGAGCTCTACTCGCAAGGTGAAATGCTCACGAGATCCGAAATAACGGTGATTAAAATCAATAAATTAAGATAAGTTCACTACTCACACGCTTACTGGGACAAGACTGTTCGCACATGCTGGTAAGCATTGCCATTTGTTGACAAGTAAAAATGCTTGGAACAAACTTGCGACCCCCCGAATTACCTTATATTTTATTTTATTTCTTCTTTTTTATTGTAGATAATATGTACATTTACAAATTTATAGATTAAAAGCTTTTCAAAGGATTCGTTTGAGATCCTATAATAGGGGCGTGAAAACTGCTAAAAGAACCATTGTTGAAATTTTTATACTTAGAAATCTATCTATCGCTTATATTAATTGAATTAATAACATGACTTGTTACACACACATACACACACACACATACACACACACACACATATATATATATATATATGTATGTATGCTATCGAAATTACTACTCATTTTTGCAGTAAAGGGGACATCAAACATAGGTCGCTCTAGGACTGCCTATTCAGAGTCTGTATATATTTTCTAGCTTAGGAGAAATTATTCGGAGTTTTTAGTGATTTTATGGGGAACTTGTGTGAATGTGCATTCGAAACATTTACAAAGAGTCTTATGGAGGGCATTACACAAGGTTCAAAACACCATGCGCAAACAATCGATCTTAAATACTGCCCTACATCGTAGAAAATGAAAACTGAATTGAAAACCGTAATACTAACAAAAATGGTACTAAATATTTGCACTATGTGTAAAAACCATTACTTTTACATAAATGTATATACACTAAAATAAAAGTGAATGAAAATTGATGATTAAATATACGTTTCAAGGCATATTAATGACTGACATTTAATACACATGTCCATATTATTCATTTTAAATATATTTTCTTTTTTACTTCAAAAGTTTAATTTAAAATTTGATGAACAAAATATGAAGTAACAAAATTGAAGAGTAGTATCAATTATATCAATTTATATTTTAAATATATTTTTTAAGCTGAAAAAGTATACATACAATTTAGCTGAAAAAGTATACATAATTCAAGTAATAAATCATTTTATTGCTGGAGTAGAATTATCATGTACAATTTTCTTAAAAATAATATTCCGAAAATTAAACATAATTTTATCTTGATGCTTTTAAATGCCTTTTAAAGCACAATTCAAATGTGTGTAATTTTTATTATGTAGTTAAATAAAATAGCAAAATACTTAAATTTTTAATACAGAAAAATAATAAAAGAAAACATTTGCGTGGCATGAGGCAATACTTAATACAGAACAGATTTTATTATCAATAGTTAATTTATTTTAATACATTCAATTAAAACGCTTAATATTTCTAACATTTAATGTATATTTCCTAAACGGTAAGTAATTAAGCGTTAATCTTTATTATGGGTGAAACGTTGATCAATATTTAAAGCATTTTACAGAGATTACCTTCTATTATTAATGAAATATTTTTGATCTTAATTAATATTTTGAAGGCTTCTGAAGTATTAATTTTTGGAATAACTGGTCATTAATTATGCTGAAATAAATGTGCTGCAGAAAACCATAGATTAAGTGAAGGTTAAGTAATACTTAAAACTCGAGCTTTATTAAATACGCCATGTTAATTAGTGAAATATTACAATTAATTTTCCCTGAGTTTAACAAATTGTATCACGGAATTTTCACTAATGTGGTTTTAAAGATGCATTGTTTAAACTCTTAAAAGTACATTCAATTTTTTAATGTTAAATATTACATATATAAGTAAATAATACATCATTTAAAACTATCTCAAATAGTTCTTGAATATTAGAAATGTACATAAGAGTCATTTTAGCTATTAATAATAAATTTAAAAAAAAGAAAAAACTTGCCATACACGGAATATAATTAAATAATTATCCGTAACAAACATCTGCGTAACAAACTTACAAAATATTAATAAAACTCCAAATAAGAAATGGTACCAACTGATACTAATTTAATTGCAATCAATATTTTTAGAAATTGTGTGCTAAGTTTCAGAATTCCAGCAGCACTCGCTTTTAAAATATCAGTTCAATGAGAGTTAAACGTTGCAACTCCTTTATTAAAAAAAAAAAAAACCTAGTTGTAGATAAATTCACTTAATCGGGAAAAATATTTAACACTTGTTCTTTAATAGCTATTTCTAATTCTTCTGAATCCTTTTTTTTTTCTTTTTATTTACTGTTACTGTTTAAATAAGATGATAAACGTATAGGAAAAAATTTAAAAGATAATTTAAAAAATATGTTTACCTATTTGAAAACATTTTTATAAAAAACTATGAAACTAAAAAAAAAAAAAAAAAAAATACAATATTGAAATATGTTCTAATGCCATTTTTCTCCTTCAACTCCTTCTAATGATTTCTCTATAACAAGATCGGGATGAAGACAAAGTTTTTAATAAAAAAGCACCACAAAACTGGCGTTGTAAAAAATATTACTTACAAACTTTGTGAGGTCGAGACTCTAGACAGTCACCAAAAGTTGGGACGGTTAAGGCACTTCGTCGCCAGTAACTCGGCAAAAGTTGAGGTCGAGTGAGTTTTATGTCGGCATAGTGCTGCTGTGAAATAATTAGGATCTGAATGTTAGATGAATTAGAAGTGATTGTAAGTTTTAATTGAAATGAAGGGAAAGGATGTTTGATGAATGTAATAAAAAATGAAGGATAGTGAATTGCTAGGAGTAACGGAATGGTAATGAATTGGTAGCTGATTAGTGTGGAGTAAAGAGTTATAGCGAATTGAAGTTGGTGGTGATACGGAGTTGCACCGGATTATGGTGTGTGTGAAGTGATGGTAGAGAGGTGTAGAATTGTGGCGTAAATTAAGAAAAGAGCCTGTCGTGTACCGGGAATCCGGCCGACACTCTAGAGTGAGAATAGTTAGCGGTAGCAGTGAGCAGTCATCGACAAGATCAGTATTGGTCAGACACTTTTAAGTTATGCTTTGTTAAAGTTATTTCCTGGGGTTTATTAAAAGTTATAATAGAATTAGCTCAACGCCCTCCTTGATATTGAATGTTAAATAAACTTTGTTATTTATTTGTTAACTTTGTCTCGAGCTCTTCTTATTACTAGCTAATTAAGCAATTAAGCTCATCTTTAGGATTTAAGATCTACAATTGAGAATATTTCAAACACTTATTCTCTACAGTGGCTCCCAAACGAGTTCGACCCCCTCCCCCCGCTCGAGTATATTTTACCGGCAAAAATAATGTACTTAACCTTTTTGAGGAACTTGAAGAATATTTTGATGTATGTCATATTGATATTTCTGATCGATTTAACTGGTTAAAATACTCCTTAAAAAGAGAACCTAAAAGGTGGTTTGACCTCATCGCCTCTCATTCCTTGGGTCAAAATCCCACTTATGAAGATTTAAAAATCAAAATTATAAGCACATTTTCCGCGAGTGCTGATAGAGCTAAATTAATGCAGGAACTGTATACAACGAAAATGTCCCCGTATTCAATAAGCCGACAACCTTTTTACTGCATAAACTTGCTTTAATTAAGCAACTTGACTTACAGTTATCCCTCTTGGAAATATTTGATATCATAAATCCGCTGTTCACGGTGCCACTTCAAGATTACCTCGCTTTAAAGCCAACCGCATCTGTTGATACTCTTTTTCAAGTTCTCGATAAATATCAAGCACTTCACGCTGCTAAACCTGCGAATAACTCCAATCGCCCGCAGGAACCTGTAAATATTCAAAATCAACAGCGAGAAAATTTCGCCCCCCTCCAAATGTTAATTTCAACCATCCGCAACAAGCTAACTTTTCACAAGCAAGACCCAGTGACTTAAATCAATCTGAAAATGTTGCACGGGATCCAACGAACTCTAATAATACCAAAGTACAATCTATATGTTTAAATTTTCTTTCTATTTCTTCAGTCAACTTGCCACATTTAAATTCTTCTCAATGCGTTTCCAATTTAAACTCTCCGTTCCCTTCAAATCTAGAGAAGAATGAAAGGCCATTAAATGTTGCGGCTAAAACTTTCGTCAAGAAACCAAATGTAGGTTTTGAAACTGTTCAGTCAACAGACTTTTCTACTAGTTTAAATTCACCGCATGATAAATTACAGTTCAGTTCTAAAACTGTCAAGTCCGCAAAATCGGCTATTTGTAATGATAAATCCTATTCAAATGCTCGACCGATGAAATCCGGGAAGTTATCTAATTTCACAGAAACTGTGTTAAAAGAAAATAGCGGTTTAAACAACGATGCTTCTTATAAGCAAGTAGCTAATTTAAATGAAAGCAATGAAAAAAGGGCGTTTAAGTTTTCTACATGTCAAGCCGACAGAATCCTCTAGTTTAAACGAAAAGACTCTCAATCAAAATGACCGGTTAAACTGCCTTTAACCTAATTTACATTCTCCTACCAGTGTTTCTCGTAAACTGCTAGATAATTTAAAAGCAAATGTTGTGATTTCAACTAAAAATGTGATGTATTTCCAAGCATGTAAGCCCTCGAAGACCTCAACATTCATGAGTAGAGAGCGAGCTGAATCGTCCTCTGACGCTATGGACAGCGACAGCGTGCCGGGTTCGATCACAGCCCAGGAATGTGCCTTTGCAACGCCTGGCCTCCTGCTGCAAGCTTCCAGCTCTGTGATTTCTGCAATGAGTGTATTGACCAGCAGGACTCGCATGTTTCAGGCAAATACTGTTACAGCGGAAACCCTCGGTCAGGTCGTATCGTTTCTTATTTTACTTTTTCTCAAGTATTTGTTTATCAGAGCTGTACCAAAATGTGCGACATGTACTGAAGCCTTTTGGAGTAGTAAACCTTTTCTGAAAGAAATGAACTTTCTTAAGCTAAAAACTGTCAAATTTAAATTAGTGCATGAACTTTCATATCGAAATTCATGTTTCTGCTTCAATGTCAACATTTTTTTTCTCTCTTAATATACACTCATGTCCATAAATTAAGGATAATTTAGATTCACACTGAAATCGAACTTTAATGCAAAAATTTCACTTGTAGAAATACCACATACATCTTTAACAATAATATACAAATTATAAGAAGCCATCAGATGACGCCGATATGATGTTACAATGACGAAAGTGTAAGAAGGCGGTAGATAAGGAATGGGAGCAAAGAAGGAAAATTGTTCACAAGCGTTCTGTGTGCCGCTCAGTGCCACAACCGAATGGTTATGACACAGAGGACGCATGCAGATATTTTTTTACGTGGTAGAATTATCGGCCGACTAGAATGTGGGCGTACCCAGATAGAAGTATCGGGGGAACTAAGAATCGCCCAAAGTGTCATCTCCAGGCTTTGGCAACGATTCCAAAATGATGGAAATGCTAGTCGACGTTACAGTACTGGTCGGCCCGAGTTACAATGCCGAATGACCACCGGTATTTGACCGTAACTGCCAAAATAAGCAGATAAAGCACAGCATCAGACCTGTCTCGTCAGCTGTCTGCAGCCACGAGTTCCACAGTTTCAAGACAAACCGTGTATAGACGTTTGGGAAATAATGGTCAATATGCTCGCAGGCCAGTTAGATGTGTTTCACTCCCGGCAATGCACTGCGCCAGCGGTTAACTTGGAGTAGAGAACATGCAATGTGGACAGCGGCACAGTCCGCTTGTGTGATGTTTTCCGACGAGTCCAGGTTTAGCTTGCAGTGTGATTCACGCCAGACTTTCATATGTAGAACGTCAGGAATCCGTTACCACCAAAACAACATCATTGAACGACACCGTTACAGTGGGGCAGGAGTGCTCGTTTGGGGGGGGGGACATATTGGGCACCAGAACAGATCTGCATGTTCAAATTGGAAAAATGATAGGTCAAATTTATCGGGACATCATTCGGGAACAACATGTGCGTTTGTTTAGGGGAAACATGAGCCCAGGATTTGTGTTTATGGATGACAATGCGCGTCCTCACCGTGAAAACGTTGTACACGGATGCTGAAGGTATTACCCGCATGGAATGTCCAGCATTCTCACTTGACTAGAATCCGATAGAGCATGTGTAGGACATGCTTTTCCAACGAGTTGTAGTCCGTCAACCACCTCCTTCATGTGTACCGGAACTTCGGAAAGCATTGCTTACTGAGTAGAGTAACCTTCTCCAAGATCAGATCAATAATTTAATACTCAGCATTCCTAGGCGTTGTAAGGACTGTATTTCATCATCTGAGAGACATACAATGTATTAACCATCATACGAACCATGTAATGTTAAGTTTTCGTAAGGGAGATATTTTTTGTAACTGCTTCCGGAAGCAAAAATTTTAGATTTTATAAATGGTATCCTGCATAAACCACCTTTTTTTGTTCTTGATCTTTTGTTTAATAAATGGACTTTATGAATATGTCTTGTTTGTTTTGCTTCTGAACCTTTATTTGCCTCGGGTAGCATTATCCTTAGTTTATGGACATGAGTGTATATTTTATGTATGTATACTAAATTCTTTTATTTTGTAGCCATCACTTGCAGAGCGGGTGATATAAAACGTGTTTTTTAGCCTTTGTAAATACTCCCGCCGTTTTTTCGTATTTCTGTAAATATTGTATTTCTATATATAAAATGAAATTTGATATGTGTTAACTTTTGTGCATATGCTAAAAGTTTCTCTATATGTGTGGGAAATAAAGTGTTTGAGTGGGGAAATATTTTTTTTTTTTTGGCTAAGTGCGTAAATCACGCTTAACTTTTAACTAAAATCACTAACAAATTAATTTTTTGTCTTTTCGCATGCTATAGCCCAGGAGGAAAATTATTGTGTATAAACTATTTTATGTATTCAGAAACAATTTGTCTCGTTTATCCATCTACAAAATGTAGTTTTTATATTTTTGATACTGTAAAAAGTTTCCGTTTTAGACTTATCTTTGACGAGCTAATCTGATGTCCAAAGTGTAATTCTGATGCCTGACGTTTTCTGACTGGATTGTCCTTCAATCTACACTCTCAAGTATTTGAACTAGCTGATGTTGTTGAGCCTAGACTGGCTCTCTGATGGATGAAGAAATTCCTTGTTTTAAGTTTTGAAGGATGGCTTACTTCGGACAGAATTTCAAGATTTTTTTTTCAATAAACTATTTTCTTTATGTTGCTTGGTTATGTTTAAGCAACCCCCCTGTACCTTCTTCATCCTACAACTCAAGTTTAAAATTAAGTTTTCTTTTCTGGAATAACAGAAAGATGGTTGTAAGCCACGCTGTATCCGTTGAGCTAACACATTTGAGGCGTTTTTTTTTTTTTTTTTCCCGGAGTTTCCGGGCCGTACAGGGTCCTACTTTTAATAAAAAATTTAAATTTCTTTTTCGAGGTTGGTCCGGTTTTTCGCTCATGGATTTTTTTTTTTAATCGCCATTGTATTTCAAGCTGTAAGCAGTTCTTTGCTCAGCAAATTACACTTTAATATTTTTTTTCTAACTTATTTTAAAGTTTCAGAAATTAACTTGTGGCTGCACTCACTCCTATGAGATATATTAGTGTTTAAATTTACTCGTGAAAACCCGTTGGGGATTTTCCCGACTAAATTTTTTTTCTTGGAGGGGGACTGTGAGGTCGAGACTCTAGACCGTCACCAAGAGTTGGGACGGTTAAGGCACTTCGTCGCCAGTAACTCGGCGAAAGTTGAGGTCTAGTGAGTTTTATGTCCGCATAGTGCTGCTGTGATATAATTAGGATCTGAATGTTAGATGAATTAGAAGTGATTGTAAGTTTTAATTGAAATGAAGGGAAAGGATGTTTGTTGAATGTAATATAAAATGAAGGATAGTGAATTGCTAGGGGTAATGGAATGGTTATGAATTGGTAGCTGATTAGTGTGGAGTAAAGAGTTATAGCGAATTGAATATGGTGGTGATACGGAGTTGCACCGGATTATGGAGTGTGTGAAGTGATGGTAGAGAGGTGTAGAATTGTGGCGTAAATTAAGAAAAGAGCCTGTCGTGTATCGGGAATCCGGCCGACACTCTGGAGTGAGAATAGTTAGCGATAGCAGTGAGCAGTCATCAACAAGATCAGTATTGGTGAGATACTTTTAAGTTATGCTTTGTTAAAGTTATTTCCTGGGGTTTATTAAAAGTTATAATAGAGTTAGCTCAACGCCCTCCTTGATATTGAATGTTAAATAAACTTTGTTATTTATTTGTTAACTTTGTCTCGAGCTCTTCTTATTACTAGCTAATTAAGCAATTAAGCTCATCTTTAGGATTTAAGATCTACAATTGAGAATATTTCAAACACTTATTCTCTACAGTGGCTCCCAAACGAGTTCGACCCCCTCCCCCCGCTCGAGTATATTTTACCGGCAAAAATAATGTACTTAACCTTTTTGAGGAACTTGAAGAATATTTTGATGTATGTCATATTGATATTTCTGATCGATTTAACTGGTTAAAATACTCCTTAAAAAGAGAACCTAAAAGGTGGTTTGACCTCATCGCCTCTCATTCCTTGGGTCAAAATCCCACTTATGAAGATTTAAAAATCAAAATTATAAGCACATTTTCCGCGAGTGCTGATAGAGCTAAATTAATGCAGGAACTGTATACAACGAAAATGTCCCCGTATTCAATAAGCCGACAACCATTTTACTGCATAAACTTGCTTTAATTAAGCAACTTGACTTACAGTTATCCCTCTTGGAAATATTTGATATCATAAATCCGCTGTTCACGGTGCCACTTCAAGATTACCTCGCTTTAAAGCCAACCGCATCTGTTGATACTCTTTTTCAAGTTCTCGATAAATATCAAGCACTTCACGCTGCTAAACCTGCGAATAACTCCAATCGCCCGCAGGAACCTGTAAATATTCAAAATCAACAGCGAGAAAATTTCGCCCCCCCTCCAAATGTTAATTTCAACCATCCGCAACAAGCTAACTTTTCACAAGCAAGACCCAGTGACTTAAATCAATCTGAAAATGTTGCACGGGATCCAACGAACTCTAATAATACCAAAGTACAATCTATATGTTTAAATTATCTTTCTATTTCTTCAGTCAACTTGCCACATTTAAATTCTTCTCAATGCGTTTCCAATTTAAACTCTCCGTTCCCTTCAAATCTAGAGAAGAATGAAAGGCCATTAAATGTTGCGGCTAAAACTTTCGTCAAGAAACCAAATGTAGGTTTTGAAACTGTTCAGTCAACAGACTTTTCTACTAGTTTAAATTCACCGCATGATAAATTACAGTTCAGTTCTAAAACTGTCAAGTCGGCAAAATCGGCTATTTCTAATGATAAATCCTATTCAAATGCTCGACCGATGAAATCCGGGAAGTTATCTAATTTCACAGAAACTGTGTTAAAAGAAAATAGCGGTTTAAACAACGATGCTTCTTATAAGCGAGTAGCTAATTTAAATGAAGGCAATGAAAAAGGGCGTTTAAGTTTTCTACATGTCAAGCCGACAGAATCCTCTAGTTTAAACGAAAAGACTCTCAATCAAAATGACCGGTTAAACTGCCTTCAACCTAATTTACATTCTCCTACCAGTGTTTCTCGTAAACTGCTAGATAATTTAAAAGCAAATGTTGTGATTTCAACTAAAAATGTGATGTATTTCCAAGCATGTAAGCCCTCGAAGACCTCAACATTCATGAGTAGAGAGCGAGCTGAATTGTCCTCTGACGCTATGGACAGCGACAGCGTGCCGGGTTCGATCACAGCCCAGGAATGTGCCTTTACAACGCCTGACCTCCTGCTGCAAGCTTCCAGCCCTGTGATTTCTGCAATGAGTGCAATGACCAGCAGGACTCGCATGTTTCAGGCAAATGCTGTTACAGCGGAAACCCTCGGTCAGGTCGTATCGTTTCTTATTTTATTTTTTCTCAAGTATTTGTTTATCAGAGCTGTACCAAAATGTGCGACATGTACTGAAGCCTTTTGGACTAGTAAACCTTTTCTGAAAGAAATGAACTTTCTTAAGCTAAAAACTGTCAAATTTAAATTAGTGCATGAACTTTCATATCGAAATTCATGTTTCTGCTTCAATGTCAACATTTTTGTTCTCTCTTAATATACACTCATGTCCATAAATTAAGGATAATTTAGATTCACACTAAAGTCGAAATTTAATGCAAAAATTTCACTTGTAGAAATACCACATACATCTTTAACAATAATATACAAATTATAGGAAGCCATCAGATGACGCCGATATGATGTTACAATGACGAAAGTGTAAGAAGGCGGTAGATAAGGAATGGGAGCAAAGAAGGAAAATTGTTCACAAGCGTTCTGTGTGCCGCTCAGTGCCACAACCGAATGGTTATGACACAGAGGACGCATGCAGATATTTTTTTACGTGGTAGAATTATCGGCCGACTAGAATGTGGGCGTACCCAGATAGAAGTATCGGGGGAACTAAGAATCGCCCAAAGTGTCATCTCCAGGCTTTGGCAACGATTCCAAAATGATGGAAATGCTAGTCGACGTTACAGTACTGGTCGGCCCGAGTTACAATGCCGAATGACCACCGGTATTTGACCGTAACTGCCAAAATAAGCAGATAAAGCACCGCATCAGACCTGTCTCGTCAGCTGTCTGCAGCCACGAGTTCCACAGTTTCAAGACAAACCGTGTATAGACGTTTGGGAGATAATGGTCAATATGCTCGCAGGCCAGTTAGATGTGTTTCACTCCCGGCAATGCACTGCGCCAGCGGTTAACTTGGAGTAGAGAACATGCAATGTGGACAGCGGCACAATCAGCTTGTGTGATGTTTTCCGACGAGTCCAGGTTTAGCTTGCAGTGTGATTCACGCCAGACTTTCATATGTAGAACGTCAGGAACCCGTTACCACCAAAACAACATCATTGAACGACAACGTTACAGTGGGGCAGGAGTGCTCGTTTGGGGGTGGGACATGTTGGGCACCAGAACAGATCTGCATGTTCAAATTGGAAAAATGATAGGTCAAATTTATCGGGACATCATTCGGGAACAACATGTACGTTTGTTTAGGGGTACCATGAGCCCAGGATTTGTTTTTATGGATGACAATGCGCGTCCTCACCGTGAAAACGTTGTACACGGATGCCTACAATCTGAAGGTATTACCCGCATGGAATGTCCAGCATTCTCACTTGACTAGAATCCGATAGAGCATGTGTAGGACATGCTTTTCCAACGAGTTGTAGTCCGTCAACCACCTCCTACATGTGTACCAGAACTTCGAAAAGCATTGCTTACTGAGTAGAGTAACCTTCCCCAAGATCAGATCAATAATTTAATACTCAGCATTCCTAGGCGTTGTAAGGACTGTATTTCATCATCTGAGAGACATACAATGTATTAACCATCATACGAACCATGTAATGTTAAGTTTTCGTAAGGGAGATATTTTTTGTAACTGCTTCCGGGAGCAAAAATTGTAGATTTTATAAATGGTTTCCTGCATAAACCACCTTTTTTTGTTCTTGATCTTTTGTTTAATAAATGGACTTTATGAATAAGTCTTGTTTGTTTTGCTTCTGAACCTTTATTTGCCTCGGGTAGCATTATCCTTAATTTATGGACATGAGTGTATATTTTATGTATGTATACTAAATTCTTTTATTTTGTAGCCATCACCTGCAGAGCGGGTGATATAAAACGTGTTTTTTAGCCTTTGTAAATATTCCCCCCGTTTTTTCGTATTTCTGTAAATATTGTATTTCTATATATAAAATGAAATTTGATATGTGTTAACTTTTGTACATATGCTAAAAGTTTTTCTTTATATAGGTGTTTGAGTGGGGAAATATATTTTTTTTTTTGGCTAAATGCGTAAATAACGCTTAACTTTTAACTAAAATCCCTAACAAATTAATTTTTTGTCTTTTCGCATGCTATAGCCCAGGAGGAAAATTATTGTGTATAAACTATTTTATGTATTCAGAAACAATTTGGGTCGTTTATCCATCTACAAAATGTAGTTTTTATATTTTTGATACTGTAAAAAGTTTCCGTTTTAGACTTATCTTTGACGAGCTAATCTGATGTCCAAAGTGTAATTCTGATGCCTGACGTTTTCTGACTGGATTGTCCTTCAATCTACACTCTCAAGTATTTGAACTAGCTGATGTTGTTGAGCCTAGACTGGCTCTCTGATGGATGAAGAAATTTCTTGTTTTAAGTTTTGAAGGATGGCTTACTTCGGACAGAATTTCAAGATTTTTTTTTCAATAAACTATTTTCTTTATGTTGCTTGGTTATGTTTAAGCAACCCCCCTGTACCTTCTTCCTCTTACAACTCAAGTTTAAAATTAAGTTTTCTTTTCTGGAATAACAGAAAGATGGTTGTAAGCCACGCTGTATCCGTTGAGCTAACATCTTTGAGGTGTTTTTTTTTCCCGGAGTTTCCGGGCCGTACAGGGTCCTACTTTTAATTAAAAATTTAAATTTATTTTTCTAGGTTGGTCCGGTTTTTCGCTCATGGATTTATTTTTTAATCGCCATTGTATTTGAAGCTGTAAGCAGTTCTTTGCTCAGCAAATTACACTTTAATTTTTTTTTCTAACTTATTTTAAAGTTTCAGAAATTAAGTTGTGGCTGCACTCACTCCTATGAGATATATTAGTGTTTAAATTTACTCGTTAAAACCCGTTGGGGATTTTCCCGACTAAATTTTTTTTCTTGGAAGGGAACTGTGAGGTCGAGACTCTAGACCGTCACCAAGAGTTGGGACGGTTAAGGCACTTCGTCGCCATTAACTCGGCGAAAGTTGAGGTCGAGTGAGTTTTATGTCGGCATAGTGCTGCTGTGATATAATTAGGATCTGAATGTTAGATGAATTAGAAGTGATTGTAAGTTTTAATTGAAATGAAGGAAAAGGATGTTTGTTGAATGTAATATAAAATGAAGGATAGTGAATTGCTAGGGGTAATGGAATGGTTATGAATTGGTAGCTGATTAGTGTGGAGTAGCGAATTGAAGTTGGTGGTGATACGGAGTTGCACCGGATTGTGGTGTGTGTGAAGTGATGGTAGAGAGGTGTAGAATTGTGGCGTAAATTAAGAAAAGATCCTGTCGTGTATCGGGAATCCGGCCGACACTCTGGAGTGAGAATTGTTAGCGGTAGCAGTGAGCATCGACAAGATCAGTATTGGTGAGACACTTTTAAGTTATGCTTTGTTAAAGTTATTTCCTGGGGTTTATTAAAAGTTATAATAGAGTTAGCTCAACGCTCTCCTTGATATTGAATGTTAAATAAACTTTGTTATTTATTTGTTAACTTTGTCTCGATCTCTTCTTATTACTAGCTAATTAAGCAATTAAGCTCATCTTTAGGATTTAAGATCTACAATTGAGAATATGGCAAACGCTTATTCTCTACAACTTTGAATAAACACCATAAAATGCAGTGCGTTGCCGCTTTGACTGCAGCGCTCGTGCTTACTTTATTCGCCTGATGAAGGGCCGTGTGTTTTTTGACCCGAAACAATTGTTGCGAGTTTATTGCATTTTATGGTGTTTATTCAAGTTTTTAAGCCTTTCACGGATATAATTAAACTGTCCAGCAATACATAATTTATGTGAAAAGGACTAATCATGACTTTAAACACACCTCTAAAACAATATAGTTTTTTTAAGAAAGAATACTTTGCATATAATTTTTAAACCTTTTAAAGCTTTAAGCGTATATTTGTGTTAGTGGTGTTTGCATTTCTTACAGTACAAGATAAATAATTTAAAAACTAATAAGTAAAAGTCTTTTCTTTAATAACATGGTGATTTTGATAAACGCCAAATAGCAGGACTAATCATTCAAAATAGGAATATGTGCAGACCTGAAAGCCTTGCATAGGAATTTATCCAATCGAGATTTTCTAAAGAATAAACAAATGAATTTTCTGGATGTTTCAAAAATATGGTAAATACCTATTAAAGATGTTTACATCGCAGATGTTCATTTAATAACAAAAAATATTTTTCTTAGATTATTTTAGTGTTAATAATGTAATTTGAACCACAAACTGACATTATGGAATTTATAAGAATTCGATTTTTTAACAGTTAAAAATGAATAAAACAATAGAAATTTTATAAATCTAAGTGTAAATGATATTACCAACTAAAACTAGACATATGTATTTTTGCCCGAGCAACCCATGTTGAGGCAACTCACAGCTACAAATTATGGTGACTTTTGGTCCTGCTAATTTAAATAGTACTATTTTATGATGCACTAAAATGATTTATTTTAATTAAATAAGTTTTTATTATTATTATTAATTTTAATATTTTGAAACCGTGGTAAGAAAAACTCTTTGCAGTTATCAAGAAAAACTGTTATCATGCAAAATTACGTTACCGCTGAAAGAATCTGTTAGAATTCCTAAACGAGGTATTTATATATATATATATATTACAAAAAGTCAATTATAATTCTACAATGTCAAAATTGATTGTCAGAACCGTTTTAGTCACAGGTATGAAAATAGACGGGCAAAAAAAAAAAAAAAAAAAAAAAAAACGGGACAAGCAAAGTTATTTCGTTTTTAATTGATGCAGAAAAAATTAATAAAGTATCGTGAGCGAACTTTTAGAAATTCAAGTGAATT
This sequence comes from Salticus scenicus, assembly GCA_963930645.1. Classification (NCBI taxonomy): domain Eukaryota; kingdom Metazoa; phylum Arthropoda; class Arachnida; order Araneae; family Salticidae; genus Salticus; species Salticus scenicus. The sequence continues at coordinate 354,511,500 of OZ005652.1, forward strand.
TTTTGATTAGGAATATTTTACCTAAAAAAAAATGCATCAATTCTGACTTTTTTTTTTTTTTTTAATTGTTTGTTAAATTTTTTTAAAAATTTGGTTTTATATTTCGATTTCTAGGGACGCGTTAATGTAGGATATATATACATATATATTCATATATATGTACATATATTTATATATGTATGTCTCTCCTTCCTTTCTCATTTATTTATTTTTTTGTTTGCTTATTTAATTTGTTATGGCAGTTCAACAAGAAACTTTTTATTAAAAAAAAAAAAAAAAAAAAAAAACTTCTTCGTTTTTTTGTTTCTATATGTTTTGTATTTTCACTGGAATTCGTTTAAAATGAGTATTCTCTTTTTGAAAAGTTACTATGAAGATGCTAATTTTAAAACCATGTCGCAGGTAGCGCTATATGCCGGGTACCATATAAACTAATTGTACCAAGTCAAGAAGAAGCAATGGCGGTATTCAAGCGATTGTAGTGTCACACGCCTGTCACACGCTTTTTTTTTTTTTGGGGGGGGGGGGGGGGGTTGAAGGGGTTAAAGTTATTGAAAGCACTTTTTTATTATTTTCTTTTAATTTCATAAATAAATTATGTATGCTGATCTACTTGTTTGTCAAATTTATTTAATATACTTGTCAGATAAGTTCTCTATTGAACTATTGTTCAAATCCTCAATTTTTTCGGAAGTTCGTGAGAACTAATTTTCAAGCGACCATGTGATCTCAAGAGGCCATCATTTTAAAATAAGTTGGTTGATCAAGTTAATGTAAAAGGTTTGTTGATCACTTACTATGTGTTACATCTGCATACGGATGTGTTATCGAATCTATACATAAATGTGTTTTTCATGTGAATTTGGATTTTCATGTGGCCTCATCTTGGAAATAAAATAAAGGATTAACTTGGTTATAAAATCTTTCAAGATACCTACAAAATAAATCCTCTGTCCAACTTCAGATCGTATTGACTGGATATTACAGAAGCGTTCACGAAGATACATTTTCAAGTGATTCTGCGATTACAATTGCCCGATATTTTGAAACCAAGTATATAGCGGATCAAGCTGTCTCAATTACGCATTTAAGATAGATTTAATGCAAGTCGATTGTATAAATTTGATTCGAATAAGTTCAGAATTTTAAAAGTTATTTTGATGACAAAATCTTCATTATATATTACGCATCTAATGATTATTATTAAGTAACATATCGATTTTTTTTTTTTTTTTTTTTTTTACATTTGTTTTTTACATTGCACTTTTTTTTTCATGTACTCCCTTTTATTGAAAAGTCTTAATAATTCTGTAAACTTCGGATATTTTCTTCGATTTCACCTTATTTTGATTTTTTTCTATCTCTTCATATTTTGGTAATTTTCTATAAGTTTTCAAATTTATATCATTTCAGTTATTAATGCTGTGCAATGAGCTAATAATTTAAATGTTATTTTATTTTCTTGAACTTGTTTTTAGTTGTTTTCCAATGATACAACAGTTGGACTTTACTTTTACATGCTATATAACCTAAACAAACGAAAATCTTTTACATGCAATTTAATCTAATACATGTTAATCTAAAAGAATAATAGTCTAATTTAATACATGCTATCTAATCTATGTTACACATTAAATGTTTTAGCGTTATTTATTTTCATTTAATATTATATTATTTTTATTAAAGTGTTATTCTAATTTATTTATGTCATATAGTAAATCTGCCTATTTGTTTAAAGTAATAATTATAAAGAAGCATTGATTTCTATATGTTGCGGGGGGAGGGGGGGGGATACGGTACATTATTGAAAAGTCTTATAAAATATGTAAGCTTCAAATTTTTATATTCTCTCGTCTTATTTGGATATTTTTCCTTTTGTTTATATTTATTAATTTTCTACATTTTTTGGATCCAAAATATATAGACAGATATATAGATCGGTAGATGGATAAATTAATTGATTGCAATAGGTGGATTTTTAATGATTAATCTAAAAATAATAATAACTTTCATAATTATGAATTTTCAGTAATTTAGGCTTCTAGTTAATGTTAAAATATAATGAAATGACTGAATTTTTAAAAAGAGATAGCTAAATATATTAGTTAAAAAAAACTAATGATAAGAAAAACTAATTAATTGTAAATCAATATATTAGATAAGTAATATAATGTAACAAAGGAACTAATTAAAACAAATGAATTAATGAACATACCCACGTTGTCCTTCTTTATCAGTTTCATATATTACTTTTAATTCATCACAAACTGTACAATAATAACTGTTGCATTTAATTATTGAAAATTAATTAATTTTTCATTATCAGAAAATTAAGAGGCAGGAGAAAAAGTGGATAAACAAAATATTAATTTTGTTTTTGAAATTTATCTTTCTTTTAATTTAAAACAGGAAATTTGCAAAAAATAAAAATATTCGTTAATAGTTAATCATTAAGAAATGTTTAATTAGTAATCTATATTAATAGTTCATTAAAATCTGTGGGAAAATTCTTGCATTTGTCAGTATTTCTTTTTAAATAAAATAATAATGTTATCAATGTAATCACAGAGCAATATATTATACCTTTATTCGATTACATTATTTAGGCAACTAATTATTTTAAAGTTTATTTTAAGGAATACTTAGTAAAATTAAATTATAAATCTCAATATATCATGTTTAAATAAAGATATTTTGACTTAAACAATAGAAATATTTATTATTAATATTATTTACATAATACATTAGATTTGACTATTCCAAGGCCAGCAAGTTTACTATAGTATTTAACAACCAATATTTGTTCACTTTAGAGCTTAATTAATGAACACTAAAAAATATTCATAAAAAAAAAAAAAAAAAAAAAAAAAAATCATTTATTGATGTTACTTGGCAGGTAATAAAAAGTTTTTAATATTATTTTATTTGAAAAAATAAAATTATCAGATTGTTTGTGTCCCCGGAATTTTCTACCAGAATTTTTCAACGGTGATATTTTTGATAGTTTTAAGTTTACCAACTTAATATAACCAAAAGTACAATCTGTGATTACTGGTGAAAAATAAAATAAAAAAAACCCAGAAAGCAAACACCCCCGAATTACACTGAAAGGCAGCATTTCGTCAAGAGGTTAACAATATTATACACAGTTCAGTTTGCATCAAATTCCTTAGTTATACTTTCTTTTTCTGCGGACTTCTTTTCATAGTACTTCTTCAGAATGTCTGGCATAATTTCAACAACTTTCCAAATATTCTCTATCTATAAAGTCAAGTTCTGCAGAGACATTACCCTAAGTTTTAATATGAACAAAACTGCGAATCTTTGCAGGCTTTTTTTTTTTTTTTTTTTTTTTTTTTAGTATAAAAACTCCAAAAAATGTGTATATAGTTTTTAAATCTAGAAATGAGAAGTAAACGTCAGAAAATTAACAAGCGTTTCTTCAAAGTACTGTTTGTTGCAATAGCGTCACTGATGAGTTGGGTCACTGATCTTCACCACGTTCAAAGTTTAATTACCCTATAAAATTTAGCAATATTCTTGTAGTTAAACCCTTTAAACTTGCAGTCACAGAAATTATTGAACTTAATATTAAGTAGTATACGTACTAAAAAATTACACTTTTATATGAATCATATTTAACAGGTAAAAAAGACGAATACACGTGAAACTGTCTTATTCTCTAGAAAACGCAAACTTTCGGAGAGAAAAAAGAATTGATAGTTTTAAGCATTTTTTTTTTACTTGTTATTAAACCACCTACTGCATAATAACAGTAAATTAATCAAATTGCTACAACTTATTATTATTATTATTTTTTTTTTTCAATTAAAAAAAATAAAAATGACTAATCCAGGGACATGATGAATGATCTATTACATTAAAAAATATTTTTATGAAAAAAAAACAAAACAACAACAACAACAAAAAAAAACCCTATGAATTTCGCATAATTTGATATTTATTTTACTTGTATGTACTGCTGCGAAGTTTGTTTGCATTAAAATCAAAATATTTTCGTAAATATTATCTCGGGTATTTTTACATTCCGAACATTATAGGGAGGAAAGTATTGTTATCATGTCCAAAATCATAATTTGAGATTTTGTTGTTTTACACGTTTTGTGGTCCCCTGAATTCATAATTACTATTTTTACAATGATATATGTGTGAATGATTGTGAATGAACAGGATAGCGTCTAAACCCTTCGATCGAATGAGCTGATATTTGGTACGTAGGCTATAGTTGCACATAGCACGAACCCTATAGATTTTGGTAAATAGCACTTATATATATTTTTTTTTCTACAGGTGCACAAAAATAAATCCTTTATCATTATGGTCTGATCGGCCCAAATTGTGTAAAGTGCGATAGTGTCTAAACGCCTTATTTGTTTGAGATGAAAATTTTTACATATGCTATGAGCCACCGTTACACTAACTGTATAAACTTTGGTGAATTTAGTTTTAGTTTTTTTACAGGGGCATAAAGAATAATTCTTTACGATTGTGGTCTATATTGACCAAAATTATTTAAACTGCGATAGCGTCTAAACGCTTTTTTCAAATTGAGGTGAAAATTTTTACACATGCTATAGGTCATTATTGCATGAAGTGCAAAAATTTTGGTGAATATAGCACGCATAGTTTTTTACAGAGACACAACCAAAAATTCTTTATCATTATGGCCTACGGGCTGAAATTATTTTAAGCACGATAGCGTCTAAATGACTAATCAGAATGAGCTGAAAATTTATATACGTTTTAAAGGTTTTCCTTGCTCAAACTGTATAGCTCTTGTGGAATCTAGTACTTATAGTTTATTTACATAAACACACACACACAAATCTTTATCATTATGGCCTATGGGCTGAAATCATTAGGGTCTAAATGCCTTATCCTTTTGAGTCGCATTTTTTTTTATAAGTAATGTAAGTCACCGTCGCATGAAGCATAAAGATTCTGGTGAATCTAGCACTTATATTGATTTACAGTGACACAAAGAAAGATTCTTCATTATGCCTAATGGGCTCAAATTATTTAAAGTGCGATTGCGTCTAAACTCCTTATTTAAATGAACTGAAAATTCATACAGATGTGACAAGTCCCTGTCACAGACACGGTATAGCTTTTGTTGAATCTAATTCTTATAGGTTTTTTTTTTTTTTTTTTTTTACAGGGACAGAAAGAAAAATACTTTATCATTGTGGCTTTTGGGCTCAAATTATTTAAAATGCAATAGCGTCTAAAGGGCTCACCTAATTGATATGCATGTTATAGGTAACAATCGAACGAACTTTATAGATTTTGGTGAGTCTAGCGCTTACAGATTTTTAAAGGGACACAACGAAAATTCATCATTCTGATCTATTGGCTCAAATTGCACTGCTTTGCAACAAAAGAAAAAAAATGTCGAGGTCTGATACCATTCTTCCTGATTCTTATGTAAAATGACCTCCTGAATCCGAATATGACTACCATTTTGCCCAGTTACCCACCGTTTTCTAGAAACACCACACCCTCCCTCAATTTCTTTCCCTTTTCGATAATTGTATGACCATCAATTTGACTTGAAGAATGAACAAAAATGATTTATCTGTGGTTCTCCTACGCCTAATTTTGCAATTTTTACCTTTTAAAAGCGGAATGTCGTTAAGCACATTCTAAAATGCATACTCAGTAACAAACAAAGATTAAAAAATTAATAAATAATTATACAAATATAAATAAAATAAATTACTACAAAGCTTAAAAGCATTTTTTCCTGTAGAGAACAGTAGACTTAGAAATTAAAGGTACTTCGCAGGGCTAAGCAAAAGTATGTCCAATACATTATGCAATCACCGATTTGAACGGAGTTTTCTTAGAGGTATTTACGTATTGCATGGAATTAGCTATAAAGTTTTTATGTGTTTATTGTTTTTGGTAGAGAGACACACAAAAAAAAATTACAATGAATAAAAGTCTGCAAACATCTTTTATCTCATCTGTATTTTTTTTCTTTCTACTTTTTAACTTTTATGTATAAGATATTAAAAATTATAATTATTTTAACATATATATATATATATATATATATATGTGTGTGTGTTAAAAGTTATATTTTATTTTTATTTATAACAAATTGAACTTTTATATATTTGAATTTATATTATATATACACACACACACACACACATATATATATATATATATATATATATATATATATATATATATATATATATATATATACAGCGTGTCCCATAAATAGAGACCAATCTCTGCACAGTCAGATTCCTTGTTGGAAGTGCATAAAACATACCCAAAGAACTGTACCTGTGCGATCCATAGTTTACCAGAAAAGTACGCAAATATATATATATATATATATATATATATATATATATATATATATATATATATATATATATATATATATATATATACATATATATGAGTCACAGTCAGTGCAAGGAAAAAAACACCATATTGGGCACATCAACAGCAGTATTTTCACATCTTTCCAGACGATAACGTTCAAAGCGAAAGTTTTTGACTGAAGTATTGAACTATCTAGCCTTCTCGTTTTTCGGATCCTATCACGTTTAGTTATTTAGAGTACTTAAAGAACACACATGATACACGTAGAAGAATTATATGTACTATGTCTGAATTTGAAGAAAGTCTAACATTTTATGGAATCTTTTAGCAATATTTTTGAATATTAAAAAAAAAAAAAAAAAAAAAAGAAAAGAAAAGAAAGAAAGAAAACGATTAGAAAGTTTAATTGAAACAAGAAATCGCTTTAAAAGAATCTTTGATTAAATATGTTTATTTATTTTAAATTTGCATTTTATATATGTTATTTTTTTATGGGTTAAATTTTTATTATTAATTTTATTTGCAATTTTTTTTTAATCGCATGATCTATAAAATGCTATACCGAGGTTCAAAAGAATATGTCTACTATAATAAACTATACGTAGGTCTTAATAGGGTAACTAATATTTATAGTAATCCAGCTACAAATACATATACTAAATTATAAGACAATCATTTTTTTATAATTTACATCATCATATTCCATAACGGTATCTTACGTAAAAGTTTAATGTCATTGCAATCGCAAAAATAAAAATAAACTTCGTTTGATTGTTATTCATAAATATTGATAAGTAATGGCGATACGGTAACTTGTTTTCGTAATAAAAATTACATTATCAGGGAAAATGATTTAGACACAAATTTGTAAACGTAAATTGTTTATACAGTAACAAATCTAAAAACTGTGGCATAGGTCTTAATTATAAATATAAATATCATATTATATAAATAGACACACACATATATATATAAAATTTTATCTTTTTTTACAATTCTGTATAAATTAATTTTTTAAAGAAATTGATATTATTATTGTATCTCTTGAATGCTAATTTTTATGAGGAATTACACTTTTAAATATTATATATATATATATATATATATATATATATGTATATATATGTATACATGTATATATGTATGTTTATTATGTCATTTTAATATTATTCTATATTACGTATTTTACTAAGTACTGCAGCTAACAAAAAATGCTTCATTTTTAAATAAGTGTTCAATAATTCTTTTCATATATTTTAATTGATTTTAAGTGTTTAGAATGATACATACTAATATGGTTATTGTTTTGGAAATCGTCATTCTTGAGTCATAAAGTGTTAGAGTAACTTTTATAAAATACAACTATTGTTATTAATCGAGTTAATTTATTAAAAAACACATTCCCTATTGATAAAATATAAAGTTACTTTGATACGTAAATTAATTATAGTAGTTTAAAAATTGTTTTAGAAACTTATTACTGAGTAGCATTTTCCTTAGATTTCTAATTAGGAATTCTAAAATTCCTTCTAGTTTTATGCGACTATAATCTCGGTGTTGTAATTTCTCTTATGTAAATCACTTCGTCCCACTTATGGAAGATAGGAAAACATCAAACATTATGCATGTGGGAATGAGATTTTACAAAAGTCAAAATGTCACCAGTGAAAGCAATTCCTGTTTAATGGCAAATGCATAAATTAGTTACAAACCTTAATGATGTTCCTACATAAAGCCAATGAACGATTAGGGAATTAGATCGTGGCTAATTAAATGCCGGAAAAGTACTTACATTTTAAAAAGAAATTTTCAAATATAATTATTTGAGCTCATTATAAGTGACATATTTGTTGAACTTGAAAATTGTTTAACATGATTACTATTTTTTTATTAATCTAATTCTAGTATTAGTATTTCGATCTACAAATTGTAAAACACTTAACATGGAAATATACTTATAAATTTAGAGATAATAACATATATATATATATTACATTTCCATATAATTTTGTATTATAAAAACAAAAGGTTACTGAAACAGATTACAAAGCAAAGTTCCAAGAAATGAAAGTTTTTTATTTTCAGTAACCTGGATATATATACATATATTATGACTTATGACTTATATTATATATTTTAACTTAGTCTTAATGGTAATATAGTTTAATGAATCTAAAAATAAAAAAACATATATCTATCAGTATACATGCAGTCATACTTCATAGAATTATAAAAATTAAATTTAAGAGAAATTACTCATTTTTATTATATAATCATATACGATGAGAAATTATCTTGCATGGAAATAACTGTTTCAAGTATTATCCATAATGTACAAAAATTGATTCTTTTGAATTAAAACAAATAAAATGATAAGAAAAATACATAATACTACACATAATTATATAAATACTGAAAACAAATCTGAGCCTCAATCTATAAAAAAGCGCAAAAATTGCATTTATTTGTACAATAACAATTATCCCTTTAAAGAAATCTTTTTTTTTTCTTACACAATTTATAATTTTCAACACTTTAGATTTAGGTTTACAGAAAAATAATAAAGATGGTAAAATAAATCTTATTTACTCAACGATCTTCTTAAATTATTAAGTAAAAAATAAATTACTATCCTTTTTAATACATTCTAAAAACAAATATTATTTAGCATAATAGATTAAAATAAACATATAGGAAGATTAAATCACTATACTTTTTAATGCATTCTAAAAACAAATATTATTTAGCATAATAGATTAAAATAAACATATAGGAAGATTAAATTATTTCACTTATTTCCTTTATTATTTATCATTGCTGATTAAATAAGTGGGAAACCGACATTTTTAAGGTATAAAAATGTATTTTTAATGAAAACAATTTATGAATTTTAATATAAGCAAGAAAAATGTTATAACAATTTTATTTTGGAGTTTTCGGAAATACGTGCAATATTTTTACTTATAAGTTGTATTTGTGTTATTACATTTTCATAGTTTTATAAATGCAATATTAAAAATAAATAAATAAAATAATTAAATTTTAAATTAACGTGCTAAAAACATGAAATATGTAATAAGGGAAAATAATAAAAAGACGATACGTATAAGATTACGCTACTAAGAAGTAATTTTAATAATATCAGACTTTTCTACAGGGAAACATTATTATATATATTTTTTAAAGCAGTGGTAGTCAACGTAGTCCATATTACACCTCTAGGGTTTTTGTAGCTTTCATGGTTAGCTGTAGGGTTTTGTAGGATACTGTATATTCTTAATTCAAAATATATTTGTTTATCATAAAAAAAAAAAAAAAAAAAAAAAAAAAAAAAAAAAATCATGTTTTTTTCATTGCAAGATGGAATACCATGTAGTGTTTGTCTTAACATAGCTTGCTACACGTTAAAATATTGCTTTTTTTAACTAAATGCAAAGATGGATAATCCTCGAGTATGTTTTACTTCCATTACCCGACTACCGTCGGTAATAGAAGTACTGTATTTGGTTCAAAAATTTAATGTCAAATCTTTACTTGATTTAAATGTTTTAAGGCCTGAGTCCAAAATGTAGATTTTGGAAATTGGTCAGTGTGTGTATATGTGTGTATGTATTTGGGGAATATTATGACTTTTATATCTCTGAAATTAATAAAGATAGAACGACGAAACTTCAGAATTGAGATAGTTGTATTGTACAAATGATTTTTTCCAGATTTTGGTGAAAATTGGAAAAACCGGAAGTGGGACACGGTGAACCGAAAGTAAGACCGTAAGTGCATTTCTCATAAACGACTCTAATAATTCTCTTAAAAATCGCTATATAAACACTCCGTTAGATGTTATTTCGTATAAAATAGATAGTTATTTCAGGAAATTTGATAGGCGTCCTGCATAAATAGCTCAATTTCAGGTCTCGCTAGTGCGTTCCATTATAAAAGTCTGTACGGATCTTTTTCAAATTCGCCATATTAACCACCTTTAGATATCTTTTTGAATGTAATTGTTGTTTTCCGGTCTGCTGCTGTGTATGCCAAGTTCTGGTAAAGGTCGGGATCACAAGAACGGCTCTAACTATTTTTCTAAAAATTCTTGCATAAATCCATTTTATATAGCATTTCTTATGCATTATGTTGTTATTACAGGAAAATTAACAGCCATGCTGATTACGCAGATCAGTTTCAGATCTCTGAAATGGGTGTTAAAAAAATAACCGTACCGTTTTTTTTTTTTTTTTTTTTTTCTTTTTTAACTCGCTATGTAGACACGGATTTATATGTCTTTCCACGTATATCCGCTTTTTGTTACCAGGAAATTTTGAGGTATCTACTTTGTTAGGTCCATTTTACGTCTTCTAAAACACATTATGTCCAAAAAAGTGCGTGCAATAGTGTGTACTGGAAGTCGTGTGATTGTTTCACACCAATATATTTTTTCTTCTATTCCCTATAATTAACCTTTCCAATCGTTCTTATTTTTCAGTTTTATTACATTTCGTTTGTTAAGAAAACTCTTGATTATATTTCTTTATAAGCTGTTTCTTGTTAATATTGAATATAGATTATTTTTTCAGAAAATTTAACTAAAATAAAAATTAGTCTTTTTTCCATATCTATATTAAAGTTTTTCTGGTAAAATTTTTCATATTCTTATAGCAAATATTAATAGATAGTTTTATTATAGTTATTTAGAAATCTATTTAATTCCATGTAGATTATCGTGACAATTTAATGATATGTTTACCTTCCATTTTACTTCTTTTTGTTACTTTATATATATATATATATATATAATTTAGCATTATTGACGAAAAAATATATTTCATATAAATAGCTACATTTAAAAAATACATAAGTTATTTTAATCTAAAGAAAAAAATAAAAATGTATTTATTTTTCTTAACTTTTAATAAAGTCTAAAAGATTAAAAGAAAAAAAAAAAAAAAAAAAAAAAAAAACATGTATTTCAGTTCATTATATTGAAATAGTATATAATATGCTTCATACAATACATTCATAAAATCCTAACTACGAATAAAAGGATCTTCTGAATATTAAATAAAATATTTAGATAAGATCGCTAAGAAAAAACAAAATAAAATCATATAATAATGCTATCAGTACGGTTTTTATGTTAAAAACGAATACGAACTGCTAGAACACTTTCTTATATATATATTTTTTATATTTAATGGAAGCATGAGCAGTTATATGGATCATAAATTCTTATGGTTGTAATATATTAGCTGAATAGCAATGGCTATTATTGGCCTATTAGGTTAACTAATGATCCGAGTGTTTGAACGAATATCTAAAAGGCAGGGATCATAAAATTGTTGTTAGTAAATTATTACAACCGAATATTGAAAGCTCAAAGAGTTTTAAGGTAAAATGAAATAGGTGAAATAGGTGGCATGAATGTTAAAGTAAAAAGATTTTAAGGTAAATTATGTTAAAATAGGATCCAATATTTATGCGGGAATAATATTATTAAAGATGATATTGATAAATATTACTAGAATAAAAAACAAATATCTCCTAGGCCTATTGTAATAAACTTACAATTAAAAAAAATTTATAACTATATTACAAAGTTTTTATCATTAAAATAAAATTGACTTATAGAAATAAAATATTCCTTTCATTTTCAAGCATTTTCTAAACACTTCTTTCCTTTTTTTTTTAATTATAAACATTAATTATTTTATTTATAACTACTTAATTGCTTTTATTAATTTAAAATACAGAAGTTTTACAGAAATGCAATAGTCGTTTTCGCCTTAAACAATCTATTTCAAACAAATTTAAATTTTTAATGCTTTCAAGAAATTCATCATAAATTTTACTCCTTTTTTTCTGTAAATCATTACATATCTTAATTATATTCCTTACATTATCTATTATTATACGATAAAGTCAAAATGCCTATACGTAGGAAAAAAACACGAAATGATTTCATTTGAGTGATAGTATAAAAATATTGAAACTAATTCGATATTAGAATTCATTTTCTGAATTACGTATAGAAGTTAAATGGCATTTAAAATGAATTTAATACTTGTTTATCTTGAAATACAATTTTAAAAACTCCAGTTAAATATGAAATTTATTATTTATTCAAAACATTAATTTTTCACATAAAATTTTTTCCCTTAAATAAGAACTTTTTTGTTACAATGATGTATGTTTCCTCTAAGGCTTAATATAAAATACTACTTAAAAAATTTCTGGTACTTAGATTTCATAATATTTTTTAAAATATAATAATTATACTAATAATTATTTATCACATAAAGAAATATTTTCTTTTTATAAAATATTATATTAGATAAAAAAAAATTAAATATTAATAATTCAATTAAAAGCGTCAGTTTTTATTTAACTTTATTTTATTTATTTCGTTTTTTTTCAGTTTTTGAAAAAAAAAAAAAAAAAAAAACATAAATATAAAAAAGAAATGAATGATATGTATTGTTTTATTCAACCATTTTTTTTTTTTTTTTTTTTAATAGCTATTTAATTATAAATGTTTTTATTGAGAAACAAAAAAATTCGATAATACTAAAAGTATCTTTGCATGGAATCGTATTTACTCAAAAAATATTTCAGATTAAATAAATAGTTCAAAACAAATCAAATAAAATAAACAATTTTATTGCTACAAATATGTTTAATAAAGAGCAAATCATGTGGTAAAGTTTTTATGAAAACTTTCTAAATAAATAAGCTGTTTGTCATTCATTTATTAGAACTTGGCAAAACTTTTTTAAATTGTATATATATATATATATATATATATATGTGTGTGTGTAGAGAGAAAGAGAGAGAGAGACATTTTCTTACCTAAAAACAATAGAAGTTAATTTTGCATCATAATAGATTAGTTTTTGTTTCTCACAAAAAAGTCACAAACAGAACTTATTGAAAAAATTGAGTACCTGTAAAAATTAAGGGTTCAAACACGTATTTATTATTTTGATTTTAACATCTAATTGCATTGAGCTGATTCTTCTGGCCTAAATTTTCCCATAGATTGTACTTTAATACTACTTTAAATATAAATATATTTACAATAGTAAACTATCATCGCCGTTGTACATAGTACAACGGCGATGACAGTTATATAGCTTATCAAATATAATTGTAATATAGCGTATCAATATAGCGTATCAATAATATAGCGTGTAATATAGCGTATAATTGTAATATATCAATTGTAATATAGCGTATCAAAATGATATATCTTATTTGCGACTAATTTTACTCAATTTTATGCATATAGGATGGTATGTGCCGTCGTGTATCGTTAGATATATCAATAGTTAAGAGGCGTAGTTCTAGCGTTAGGTAAATCTGAATGTCTAGGATTTATTAATGGCTATTATTACATTTTAACTTTAATTTATTTTTAAATAATTGGGTGAAAGTAACAAAAAAGTAGGTTATTATACTTGTAGATGGAATTTGAGATTAATTTAATTAATTTAATAATTAACATTTTCTAATATAGCTTATTACTTTTTTTTTTTTTTTTTTGTATTTAAGTTATATGTTACTATATATGTTTATAATTTTCAGCTGAAAAAAAAAACTTTAATAAACTTTTATTTTATTTAATAATTGATACTATTATGAAAAAAAAAGTATATATATATAAAGATAATATTTTTTTTCCGGTAACCAAAAAGCAATAAAGTTGGCACTCACGCGTTGCCTCTATTGAAATGTTTCATTGTAAAGCAACGTGGGAAGTTTCTAAATAATAACTAAAAGCAAAAATTAATATTTGCAACTTGCGAAATACAGCAGATTTTTCACTTACCAATTAAAATACTAAAGATATGTATAATTTAAAAGTCTATTTTACTCCATTTTATATGTTTGCAAAAGGCAAAAAAAAAAAAAAAAAAAAAATTCCAAGATAAAATCAAATAATTTCCATAAATGGCCGCATGGATGTATTATACAAGCTTGTGTTTGAAACACACAAATCTTCCATCGATTATTTAAAACTTTACTTATAATAATACTACTATTCGGATTTTTTTTTTTTTTTTTTTTTTTTTTTTTTTTTTTTTTACAATACTAGGGGACTCTGTCCCCTGCTCGCTCCGCTCACCAACCCCGGAAGGAGGTTTCGCCTCCTCCCCGACTCACTTTACTTATTCACAGATGCAGAACTATGCCCGCCTATTCGCTGCATTCTTTCACTGAAAAGGAATATTAATAGTGCATATTACAAGACAAAAGCAGAAAATTATTGTGGAAATTCTCATATTCAATGTCAAATTGATATATATATATTAATAGAAAAATATCATAATATCTAGACCCTTTTGCTTTACAGCTTTAGTATATGACCCTTTTTATTTCTTTTTTACAACCTTAGATCCGGAACACGGTACCCCAGTCGGTAGAGCGCCTTGTGCGTTCGGTTGTCGAGCCGACCAAAGACCGTCGTGTACACTAATGGTGGCTGGTGCACGTAAAATATGTCGTGGCCGCAATATCCTCCGTTTTCCCATCAAAATTATACCTCTGGGGGCCACCGAAGCTGGGGAGTCATCCCTTTCGTGTAGGACCAAGACTTTGGTGGCATATGTCTCCAGAACATCCATAGGGGTGCATCCCAGACAGTCGCCAATTATCCAGAGCGCAGTAATGGGGCGATGTCAAACACAACCTACCTATTTATCTACCTACCTTCAACCATGGATCATATTTTAATTTTTCCGTGTAAGAATTTTTTTTTTTTTTCTAAAAGTAGAGTCTTTTTTACATCCATGGTTTCGGGCCGCGGTACCCTAGTCGGTAAAGAGATGAGCACGTAATTGGAAGATTGCCGATTCGATACTTGAGCCGGCCAAAGACCGTCGTGTATACTAATAGTGGCTGGTGCACATCAAATCTGTCGTGGTCGCAAAGTCCTCCATGTTCCCATCCACACTATACCTCTAGGGATCACCAAAGTGGAGGGGTATCCCCTCCGTGAAGGTTCAAAATTGTGAAGACATGTCTCTGGAACATCTCTAGGGGTTGGTCCCAGACCGTCGCCGATTACCCACAGCGCAGTATTCGTGTGACATTAAATCCAACCAACCTGCCTACCTACGTACAACCATGGATTATATTTTAATTTTCCCGTGTAAAATGACTTCATGACAGAAGCACAACGTCACTGGGAGGAACTTTTTCAAAATAGCAAATAGAATACCTTCATAAACTTGTCGTTTTTACTTAATAACTTCTTTAATTAAAATTATAGAAATTTCTAAGCGGCTGAAATATCCTCCTTGGAGTATTCGGAACACATTGATACCTCTCATGACGCGAAGGACCCTGCCTTCCGTTAGAAGATGCTATCGCAGACAAAAAAAAAAATTACGCCAGTGACAGTAACTTTTTTTTATTACATAGAGAAATTCTTAAACACATTAAAATTGCTTGCATTTACTGTGAAATGGTGTTACTTGCAAAATCGCGTGCACGTTTTGTCTTTTTGCGCCAAATATTCGAAAGTGTTTTATTTTATTTATTTATTTATTGTAGATTTATTAGTGGTATTCCGCCAATAAATTTGACTGATATTGTATAATTTGTGTGTACACAGTATTTCTGTATTTTGTTTTTTCGCAATATTCTGAGTATGCGCTTTAAGGAAACCTACCTTGTAAATTTGTTTTAAAATTTTCCTTATTTTAAAGTGAAATAATCTGAGTTATCTGTTGATGTGTTATCCTAGTTTTCAAATCTGGTCCGATAGAAAATATTTGAAGATCTGAACTTAAACGATTGATGTTTCAAAATATTAATATTAATAAAGATAAAAATAAGAACTCATAATAAAGATAAATACAGCATCTGTTTAATAAAAATAAAATTTAAAATGAAACTTAAAATGAAAAATATATATGTATATACATTTTGTATAATAATGTGTTGAAACTGAATACTATTTTCTAGAAAAACTGAATTTGATTTGCAATTCCTATACAAGTAACATCTGGTAAATAATAGTAGACTTGATGACACAGCAATGATGGAAAACAGTTATCAGATATATTGAACGGGATGTATTTCTTCAGCCTCCTGTAGTCTTGTGTTGGCTCCATTCAATTTCATCCTATGTTGGTTTGCAAAGTATTAGAGACTAAAGTTTTGTGTGAGACATTGGTGTAAAATTTTGACCCCTTAATATTATCAAAGTAAATTAGAAAAAAAATTCAGAAAATGCGTCACAACAGCTGAACGTTACATTGAGTGCTGCCTAAATATATAAGTATTTTCTCTAATTATTTGATTCTTCAATTACTAATATACAGGGTGTACCATAAGTCTGTAGACATTAAAAAAATTCATAAATATTGAATGAATTCATAGAATTGAACGCAATTTTCGAAAAAACCATTCTCGCGAAGAACGAATTTTTTTTTTTTGGGGGGGAGGGGGGTGTTTAAAGAAAAGATAATAATTTAGCTATTTCTCGATTGAGGGCGCTGTGCGTGACCAGATAACACATATTCATGAAACACTGTACTTATTAGCATGCAAATGTTTACAGGCATATAAATCCTCTTCTGTGAGTCCGTCATCACAACAAATTATAGTTTTCAAACGAGTTGTAACCCTGCTAACTGCAGATTTAGTCGGCGGTACTTACCTGAGGGAAACATCTTCATCAATAACGATTTATTTATCACGTCAGCATCGCAAATAAAATTTCATGTATGAACAAGTAGAAGGCAAAATAAGAAATAAACTGGTCTAATCGTAAATTTTAATAATTAAATCGTAATAATTAAATTTGTATTAAGAGTCCTGGAATAATAATGAAATAATAATAATAATTAAATTTGTATTGAGCACTGAAACTCAATAAATATAGCTTTCTTTCGGAAATTCGCAACTACAACTCGCAATTAGAAGATACCTATTAGAAGATAATAATTTTGAACAAAACAATATGCCATCAATTAACTGAAAATGTTAGAGACGATTTATCGCAAATGAAGATTCTGTAATACTTCATTTATTCTGATTTTTCAAGGTACAACTTTTTTTTTTCCAAATTCTGGGACAATTCTCTATTTTTGTATTAGTTGTTCTCTAGATGTTAAAGCACTAGGATGAAACTTTTTACCTGTTACTAGCTATTTCATTGTTTCTTTCTGTGGGATAGGTGACAAAGTATAGGCTACTACAATTTTAGAATTTATCCATTTCATGTTATACTCAGCTAATTATAAGGCTCATCCTATCATAACAGGTGAAAGATTTTCTTCGTTAATTAACGTGGTTAACGCAGCACGATCTGTTATCACAGTTACTGGTAGTATATTAAAATATACCCTAAAACTTTGTAGCGCCAAAGCACTGCTAATCATGCGATCAAGTACAAGTTAATTTCTTCCTGCACTACTCAAAGTACGGGATGAGTAATGATTAGTATGTTATTTTTAACTTTAAACGGGTCTAGTACCCCAAGACGAAGCATGTGTAACTCATTCAGAAGGTATATTATAGTTCAAATAATCCAGATTAAAGAGGGACGAGCTAAGAAATTCTTTTAACTATGCAAAAGCTTCTGGTGCTACTTCCGTACATAAAAATTGCTTTAAATTGAGGCTTTATGAGAGGCTCCCATATGTCAAAAAAATTGAGGTATAACATTTCTATAGCAAGAATACAAAACTAAAAGTTTTGACACTTGCTTAGAAGTTCTGGGGAGGTACATATAAATCTGGTTCATTTTTTTTTTTTTTCATTTTCTACACATATCTCCGCTTCAGTGATACACATACGAAGGTATTTAATTTCAGTTAGTTCGAAATAAGACTTTCCTAGTTTTGAAGTTAATACAGCATCACGTAACAGTGTAAAATTTGCATGAATGTGTTTTTTCAGATGTTTAGAAAATGAAGAAAGTTTTATACTATGAAGATATACGTGTATATATATATATATATATATATATATATATATGCTATTATAATATATGTTTTCAGTCAAATAAAAGTTAAAAATATGTAACAAAAATAATCATGAAAATAAACACTCATGAAAATTAATATATGTTAAAAAATCTTAAGTAAAACTTACTGCAAAAACATAAAATAAATGATTTAAACTGTCAAAAATGACCCGTATGACTTGAGACATACGTGTGGGGTTAAAGCATGCTTTTAATTAATCAAAACTCTCCCCCCAGGATGATAGTATATATATATAAATAAATAAATAAATATATATATATATATATATATTATCATCCATGTTCATGGGTATTTGAAAATACAACGACGTTAGATCAAGCGTTTGCATAAGTGCCATTGAGTTAATGTTAGCAAAAAAATCATAAATCCCAGGAACAGGATATTGAGCGTAGTTAGTTATAGTGTACGAAATCTGAAAGTCTATGGCAAAATGCTCTGCTTCTAAATATTTTACTGATTTTCAGTTTTATTTTTCGACAAAGAACTACTGTCAACGCATGTGGATCCGTAAATGTGACTCTTATCACATTCTTCACCATTTTGTCTGCCTATTAATCTCCCACATAGCATATCTAAATTTGTCATATCGGTATGGTTAACTACATTTTAAACTTTTACCTATAGTGTCGATGTCATAGCTTTTAACATGGGTAAGTCTACGAAAATCTAAGACTAAATCTGTATTTTCTACAAAATGACATAAATTTTCGTAATAATTTTCATGAAGACCGCTATCTTCTAATTTAACGCGCAACGCTAGTCATCCAGTTCTTCTAAGAACTGTTTTATCCCCATGAATAGTTAAGTATTCTAAAGAAAAGTCAGCATCGATTTTATTTACTTCACAAAATCATTTTCCATAATTCAGGGATATAACGATTTCTCTATTGCAAAAAATGGCCGACATATTTGTTGATTATGGATTTTTGCTTTCAGTGTAACTTTCCCTTAATTAAAATATTTTAATCCTTGAACAGTCGTAACTTCAAGTTTGGTTTCTTATAACATTTTAAATGAAAAATATTTATTAAACGTACGAAAAAAAAATAATGAACCAGTCCTCTCCGGTATTCCAAAATGATGGTACGCCCTTACTGTCTAGAACTAAAGTCATACGTGGGATAATATAAACTGGACTTATTCTCGTTCTATTTAATTACGCCAAAAGCTTTCATGAGAAAAATAATTCTTTTCCTCGATTTTGCAGAAAAGGGGGATAACTGGAATCCCTGAATTGAAGATTTTGAGTACTTTTCCGATGCTTAGTTAATTAATTTATGTCTATGTATATTTTGAGAAAAGTTGGAATATTTTCCGGTTTATCTCGATTATTTTCATTATATTTATGGCATTTATGGCATTTTGATAACATAGAAAACACATTTTCGCTGTTAGTGACAGGTATCATGCCTACATAATACTGAATATGGTAAAACGTATTGTTACTATTGTCAAACCATGAAAGATTATGCCCGAGCTACATAATAATTCTAATATCATTAATATAATTTTTTTTTTGGCCATGATAGTTCATTACCCTACTATAAAGTTTACGCATATTAACTTTTTCTAATATACTTGAAAACACATATTTAATTTTCCTTTGCAATTCCAATTCTAGGTGATTCCCTCCTGCTTTTGAATGCTATGGGGTCGAACGAAATTTTTGCATCCCCTACTGAGCTATATTGAAATGTTTTCTTCAATGTGCGTGTGTACAGTGAGAGATAGAGACTATTCGAGCCAATAAAATATATTCTTGATGGAAAGGAGGATTCACAAATATTTGGAATTGGTCGTCAACTTCAACTGTCTCCATTTCTTATGTCTACTTAAAATTACTACAAAAAGTAAAATTAACAAATGAATTTATTTAAAGAATTTAAATAGGGGGACTGAACTACCCTCTCTGATCTAAGTAAAAAGCGATAGCGCACTAATATAAACTTTGAATAAACACCATAAAATGCAAGGACGTGCAACGATTGTTTCAGATCGAAAGAAAACAAGACCCTTCGAAGGTCGAACAATGAAGACAAGAGTGCTGGGAAAAAAAATAGGCTTTCGACGCGACACAAATGCTGGGAGTTCTTGCATCTTATGGTGTATATTCAAAGTTTTTCACTTATTACTTATGAATGCTAGTTCTGGGGTGCTTTTTTATAATACTCTCTCTCTGTGTATAGTGGAAGTCAATAACCTAAATTTACTCTTAAATTTGAGATAATAAATGATATTATATTTTCACTAAACTTCAAAAATCATAACTGAAGTCAAACTCCATTGAACTATGTAGCAGTAAACTCCAATATACTGATCAGAGCTGCACGCATGCTGAACATCGAGTGCCAAACATGATTTTCTTATGGAGAAACAATGGAAAACCTATTTACATTTTTACGTACATACTTTCCAAAAAACTTATTCAGATAAAATGACTTCACATATTTCGAAGTTTTTATTTTTAACTCGTAACGACTATCTATCACTTCCCAAGTTACGTTTATAAATGAAATATGAAACAAAATAGACGTTTTTTGCGATTCTCAACATACAAATGTTCTACGAAAATACTGTGAGGCCTAACGCACTTAATGTAATAAGAACATTTATTAGGCGATAATAGAAATGAAAGAAACATGTAGATGAACAGACAATAACATTTTACAGAAGTTTTTTATGAAATGACTTTCAAATGGTATTAATTGACATAGCTACTTGTTTTATCAAGCACATAAAATCTTCAGTTATTTGTGAGATACTATTTTACAGTAGAGTAAGTTGTTCAAAAATCTATTCGTAAAGTAGGTTTTTCACTTTTTCTATAAAATACTTCTTACGTAAAATGCATTTATTATGTTATGAAACTCATGAATATTATATGTGTTTAGATATTATCTGAATGTCACATACTACAGAAACATAGATATTTTATAAAATTTTATATTAGGCTGAATGAACATCCTTCATGTTAATGGATAGACAACAATTGCCCTGACAATAAAATGTATATTTTCTGTTCTTCTGATTTTTTATTTTTCATTATATGAAACTATTTTATAGCTGTTAAATTTTTTTATAAAAATAGAAAATCGTTTAGGGAAATTCTAAAGAAAATTGTTACACAAGTTCTTATGAAGATGGCAAATTTTCCCTCCATTGCAAATTTGAATGTAAAGAATACGTTTGAATAACTAATGAACAAGAAAAGAAGTGGAAATATTCTTTTATTTTGCTAGAAAAACTAAAACTAGAAGTTAAAATATAACAACATTCAGATTTCTTTGAAAAAGCACGGGGTGTCATGCACACAATTTTCTCTTACCGTGCAATTCAATACTCTGAAAATACATATTGCATATTAATACTTAAGATAAATAAGGTAAGGAAATAAAATTTAATGCTCTTCAAAAACAATCTAAAATAGGTTTAGAAAATAAGTTTATTTGATATATGATTCTGTTGAGGGGGGGGGGGTACCTTCCCCTCACCCCCCCTTGAATTATAGTACTTCAAACTATTTAAAATAAAGTAAAAGCTGTTATTAATTTGCTTTTAAACGTGCAAATCTTGAACAAATTTTTAAGTGGCAACAAGGGACAGACTTCAAAAGACCAAATTTGAATTTCCTGCATATTATTGTTATGCTGACAACACATATGCATATAGATGAACCGCTAAAAATTGAATTTTGTAATCCATATATATGCGTAAGCGAAAGTAAAAATACAATGTGTATATTTTTTCTCCTCCCTGACATATCCGACGTCAGTTTTGTGAATTACAAAAGAAAAAAAAAATATGCAAAAATTACCGCAGCAACAAACAAATAGTAAGTTCGGTAAATTGTTACAGCCATGTTAATCAATATCAACTTAAACTTTTATAAAAAATTCATGTATATCACAAACTCTATTAATGTTTATCAATATTTTATTATGCTTCCAATGGCTATTTTATTATTAATATTCTTTTATTTTTCATTAAATCAAAATTTTGTTCATTGAATTTTGTTTAATAACAATAATTATAATCAATAACAGCTATTTTAATGTCGCAGGTAGGGTTAAATGAAATAAGTTAAGTTCTTTTATTTTTATTTTTCATGATAAATTGGGCAGGCATTTTATAAACACTTTTTTACTAATTTTTCTATATATAAACATATTAGCCAAAAAAAAAAAAAAAAAAAAAAAAAAAAGCTTTTTCACACATACATAATCAATGACAGCTAATTTAATTTCTCGCAGGTTGGATTAAAAGAAATAGGTTAAGTTCTTTTATTTATTTATTTTTTTTTTTCATGATAAATTGGCAGGAATTTTATAAACTCTTTTTTATTAATTTTTCTATATATAAACATATTAGCCGAAAGAAGAAAAAACAAATGGTTTGTCACACATACATAATCAATAACACCTAATTTAATCTCACAGGTAGGGTTAAAAGAAATAAGTAAGTTCTTTTATTTTTGTTTTTTCATGATAAAATGGGCAGGCGTTTTATAAACTCTTTTTTATTATTTTTTCTCTATATAAACATATTAGCCAAAAAAAAAAAGAAAAAAAAGAAAGAAAAGGAAATCGCATAATTTTGAGTCAAAGAATATATATATATATATATATATATAAGTATATATATATGTATAATAAACCAAAAATTAGCCTATTATATTACCATTTTTCAGAACGTAAAATTAAATTATTACTTATACTTTTTTTTTTTTTTTTTCATATGTCTCATTATGAAAAAAAAAGGTATTAGACGCACTTAATGAAGATTCTTTAAATATATATATATATATTAAAATCAGTTTTAAGTTTTTTTAAATATTCTTAAATATTATGATGCTTTACAATCTAATTACTTGCCATCAAACGATATATCCTAAATATATGAAGAAAATATTTAGTTTTTTTTTTTTTTTTAATAAACACAAAACTGTACTTTGTCTTTCACTCTGAATAAAAATACAAATATTTTTATTTATGTTTCAAAGCGACATTTTTAAGACAAAAAACGTAAATAAATATAAAAAAGAATAAATTTAAATAATGCATTCAAATAGGTATTCTTATGCAAATTTCTGGTTAGTTTTTCTTATTTTAAAGAGTTTTGTTTTTCTTTCGTTTATCGAACATTTTTTTTTTTTTTTTTTTTTTAATTTTTCCCTTATATTTTCAACTTTATTAATATAAATATATATATATATATATTGTTGAAATATTTTCGGAGTGTATAAAATAATTTTAAGCAATCTGTTTAGTAACATTTTCCGAAACTGATAATGAAATATTGATATATTATATAATACGTCATGTTTATTTTTAAAATTGTATTACATTGCTATAAAATTTAAATTATATAAATATGACAGACTATAAAAATCGAGTTTTAACTTTTACTTAAATTTCAAAATTAAAAATTTAAGTTTAAAATAATTGTACATTATTTTCTTTTAAAGTTTAAAAAATTAAAAATTATACTTCCCTTTTGATATTCAAATTAAGCTATCGACATCTTCTGCACTATCTACTAATACGTATTTGGATACTTTTGAATTTACACCTTTTGTGAAACATCTAGTAAAATTCTTTAGGAATCATCGTGAAACAACCACAGCCTCATTCACTAATTTTTTAACACTGATGTTAACCTGGGAATATGCTAGATTATCTCAAAATAGGTATTCACCACGCAAAATCAGCGATTTAACACTCGAGTTAACCCTCGTTGTTTAATCCTTAGAAATTGATGGGTTCACTCTGTTAAATGAGCATCTTACAGTTACAGCGAAAACACCCTTGTTTACTTTTTTAACACATTGCTCTTTGATTAACCAATCATCGAGACTCTTACAGATAACTCTGGGGTCAAGTAATCTACGGTTGGTGAATACGAAAACTTTCTAACCCAGAGTTAAGAGAGCGTTAACTCTAACTTAAGTGTTACGTGAACCAAGGGTTAACGCTGGTTTCGTGAATAAGGCCGTAAGAGTATAAAGATCATGTTATACCTCATATATTTTAACAAAAGGTTTGTCCTGTAGAAGAAAAGGGGATCAATAAAAATATCAACAAAAATCAAAATAATTTAGATCATCCTGTAAAATGTAATATTTATAAGACATTTTGGCAGTAGCATGTGATTATGAGGATTTTCTAATTTTTTATATAATTTTTTATGAGGGTACCACATAGATTCTGGGAGATTTAATGGTTTCTTTCAAAAAATGTCAAAAAAATTCTTGTTTTTAATTATATCACGTAGGGGATTAAACCCAGTGCGAAGTCATTTTTAGAAAACTTGTCGTACTACATTAGACACAATAAGAATTACTACAATAAGAATGCAAAATATTAAATATCTTCGGAAATATGAGCATTTTTACTAAATAATTTTTAACTACGCATGCGACAGCTTTAAAAAAAGTGTTTTGCATAACTTAATAGCCAAAATGGTATTGATATTGAATATACTATTGATATTGAGTATATGAATTAAATAGTATTGAGTTACTTATATAACCTTAGTTATATAATCTTTGAGTTACTTATATTACTTATATATAACATATAGTTTTAGAAACAGTTTTATTTTATGAAAAATTCTCTTTATTGTATGCGATTATTCCCCAATCCCACTTTGGAAAACTGAAGCTATTATATTTACATAAACTGTAAGCAGAAGACAATTAATTATTCAGGTAAGAGACGGCCACAACCTTCTCTTAAATATTTCCACAAATTCTGATTAGTCCTGTATATTATTTTTAAATTACAGAAACACAAACTAATGTACTAGCATTCATAGATGAATTTAAAAAAAAGTACGCAGCATGAAGAGCACATGAAGCCTATTACAAACAAAATATTTTTTTTTGTAGTCATGTATTTTTTTTTTTTCCGAATTTTATGAATAATTTTATCAGGAATCACCCTGTGATATAGATTTATAATGCAGATTCTGGTTATTAATTTTTGTTCATTCATGTCGATAAAAGTCTAAAACACATAGAAACATACCAACTGCTTGAAACCTAGTTTTTTTCTTTTTACCTGAAACTGGTTATATATTGCGAAATCTCATTTTTGAATATTTGACCCAGAAACAAAACTTCCACTGCCTTCCATGTGCAAGAAAAATTAAAAATGTCTGCACGTGATATTAAACCATAATATATAGTTTGTTTGTTTTCAGTTGGTATTAGAACTTCATTTATTAAGCTAATTAATGTGTGTTTTTTAAAAAATGCACCTGTGTATTAATAAAACACTAAATATTTGAAGCAGATTTAAAAAGCAAAATATGGTTTATATATTTTTTTTTTTTCATTTGCTGTGTCTCTACCATGTACGGATTTGTTAAATGGGCCAGTTGTGCTTCTCCAATTTAGGTGTTGACGTGATTATGTAATTGAGAGCCATTCACTATTTTTATAAATGCATGAGATTTCTTCTTCTTTTTTTATAGTATTCGTTAGTGATATCTAATAAATTAGCGATATCTAATAAATTAGACATTCGTACCTCAAAAGTCCAGTAAATAACTTTAAAAACACTATAGAAAAGAAATTCCGCAAATTCAGGAGCAATGATCAACCGATTGAAGCTCATTCTGTCAGATGCATGAGGATGATACTTCTCTTTTTATAGTATTCGTTAGATATATCTAATAAATTAAACATATTCATTAGTGATATCTAGAAAATTAGAGATAATAAAAAATTAGACATTCGTACATCAAAAGTCCACTAAATAGCTTTAAACGCACTACCGAAAAGACATTTTGCAAATTCAGGAACAATGATCAACCGATTGAAGCTCATTCTCCTACAGACGTGAAACTGCAACCTACAGATGTTAAACTGCACGTACACGAAATTTCTCCCTCTAAAGAAATATATTTCAATTATTTTGGATGTCCCCGTTCGCGACCCATTTGCTTCATCTCAAAGAGAAGTTTTATTTGGCTTCCCTATATGATGTAGATTTATAATACTGTGTTCATACCGAATACCACAGACGCTCAATTTCGAAAATTTAACAAAAAAAAAAAAAAAAAAAAAAAAAAAAAAAAAACTGTCAAGCTCTACTTTTTATGAATATTAAACGCAATTGATACCTGTAACCTAACCATTTTCCTTGAAATGAATTGTTCTACCATTCCCACACTTTATTTTTTATCTTGTTTCATGCATACATCAAAAAACAAAATATGTTTAACCATAAAATTTTAGAGGTTTGTTAAAATTAAATATTACAAACAACATCACTTGATACAGAAAGTTATAAGCAATATTTAAAGTGACTATGATTCTGAATTATATATTAGCGGCAAAGAGACGTGTATGTGAAAAGAATCGTTATGCGAAAAGTACTGTTGCCAAACATCACCTTCATTTAGCATTCTGTAGTCCCTATTAAAAAAAGATCGGTCCAAATGTCACAAGCCAATTTCTCGCAGTCGGACAGTGCTGCTCGCGAAACGACTGTCATGAGACTATCCGAGATATTGTTTAGAGGAAAATTCGATTGGTTTCTGTTTGATGACCATATGATATGCCTTTCTGACTTAAATGGAACATACGGAATTTTCGAAACGCAACATACGAAAAAAGATCGGTCCAAATGTCACAAGCCAATTTCTCGCAGTCGGAGAGTGCTGCTCGCGAAACGACTGTCATGAGGCTATCCGAGATATTGTTTAGAGGAAAATTCGATTGGTTTCTGTTTGATGACCATATGATATGCCTTTCTGACTTAAATGGAACATACGGAATTTTCGAAACGCAACATACGAAAAAAGATCGGTCCAAATGTCACAAGCCAATTTCTCGCAATCGGACAGTGCTGCTCGCGAAACGACTGTCATGAGGCTATCCGAGATATTGTTTAGAAGATAACTTCAATTGGTTTCTGTTTGATGACCATATGATATGCCTTTCTGACTTAAATGCAACATACGGAATTTTGGGAAACTCTTGAAGGCATACATCAAATTGCAGAGAAAGGAAGAATCTCAAGCTATGACGCGAATATATCAGAAAAAAACTGTGCAGCACAGTGAAACTTAATATAATATTTGCGATATATATATATATATATATATATATATATATATATATATATATATGTACTACATTCCTATAAAAAAGAGAAAAATTAATTGCTTTAAAATATTTTTTTTTTCTGATACAAGCTTTCATTTGTGTATGATTCCTTATCGTAAAGGTCATTTTAGGAAACAGCTGAAAAAACGTTCATTTAATCACCGATATCTCTATGAATTTTTTTTATAATCAACTGTATTTCTTTTATAAGGTGTTATATACAGTTGAGTATTAAACTATGTCCAAGCCTTTTGCTACAGTCCATGCATGCGCAGTAATAGATTATTTATTACAACTGTCCATATCTCTTTGAATATTAATTATATTTGATTTAAATTATAGTTTAATAATTTAGGCATTTATCGTCATGTTTCTCTAATGTTTCATAAAATTTGAAGAAAAACTTTTGGTATTAAAGAGAAAAAACTTGAAAAACATTTTTGCATTATTTAATATAAAATTAATAACTCCTTAAATATTCAAGATATCCTCACAAGGTTCTGTATACATACAAAATATAACATTTATAAGCATATCTAATGTTTGCAGATTAGTAAAAGATTTTCCGAATGCAGGTTAATCACAAATACTTTTTTAATTTATTGTATTTGTTGTTTTTCTCCTAAGGACCTTCGTGACAAATATTTGCTGAAAAATTTGGGGAAAGCCATGTCTTCTTTATTCCCAAAATTCAAGAACAACACAGTAAGTTTTTTCAAGATATTCAACAAAACTTAAAAAAGCGAAAGTATTTACATTATTTTTTGTCCAGCATCTGTATGCCATAACAATAACGCTAAATGACGTTGTTGTGAGTACACACGTGTCGCCAAAACGTCAGTCGAATGTGAATCACATTAAATGACAAGCGCCTTACAATGTAACAAATCAGGAATTAATGAAAAGAAAAGACCGAGATAAGTAGTCTTCAGAGAGAAGAGCAATGTTTTAAAGTATTAAACTTATTACGTGCATCAAATATGTTGTTGTAAGAAATGTAGAATTACACTTCAATCAGATGCAAAGGGCAAACTTTTCAAGTGTTCTTACATCCGTCTTAAACCACTACTATTTACATGACTTTGCGTTTTAAAAATATACACTCACAAAAAAAAAAAAAAAAAAAAAAAAAAAAAAAAGAAGTATCGTCACAGACATTTAACATAATCTAATTAGAGTACGTTATGCTAATGGGGCCAACCAGAAGCCGAGCGGTTCTGCGCTCAAAGCTGGCAGACGTAAGATGCTAGGTTCGATCACAAATCACGCTCGTCGGCCTAAAATTTCGGAGTATTTCGTGGTTTTCTCCGAAACTTGAGTAAGTACGGGCTAGAACCCCTTACAAAGAACACCGTGGAGAGCAATCCCTTCAGGCCCAGGACCCTAGTGCACGCAATTGTCTTTAATTCCCAGAATACAATCCAATCCGTAATGCTAATGTCACTAAAATTATATTAATCCACTTTAAAAGCACGTAAAATTAAATTTTATTTAAAAGATGTTAAAATTTTATCTGAAGCTTTTCGCTTTTAAATGGTATAGCATCATCAGGGATTTTTATTACTCTTTTCCATGAGCAGTTTTTAAATAGTTTTCCTTTCGCTGTCAACATTTAAGTATTTTCATAACATGAATAGCAGCAAAGTCAATTTGAAGTCCGGTGAAGGTTGGATCAAGGAGTTATGAAAGAAAAATAAGAGAAGCTGGAACTATTGAAAAATCACACGAGACTAATGTAGGAGAAAACCATAATGAACTAGCAGAAATAAACTATACTTTAAATTATTGCACCAAATTACTGGCAAAATTGCAGCATCTTTAGAATTTATTGTATTTTTGCAATTAATTATATTAATAGCTTCGGAAATGTAAAGTTCTTGGATAATAACTAATTCCGTAATAATTTTGGCTTTATCCCAGGATTAGCTTTTGGGTTAGCATAAACGAAGTCGACCAGAGTAGAACTATTTCCTTCTTTGATATTACGTATAAGTTCGTGTATTCTTTTGTTTAAAGTCCTCTTAGTTTGTACAATATAATAGAAAAGTTCTTTGTTGTTTTCGATGGGAATTTGATAGAGAACTCCAGTGGGTCCGTTTAAACAGCGGTCATGAAAGGTTAGTTGTTTAATATTTAGAGGAGAACTAAATGGGATAAATAAATTAAATTTACGTTGTATATAATGTTTAAAGCTATAGAATTCTTTACAGAAAGGGATACTATCAGTATAACGAAATTTATAGTTGAATCTAGAGTATGATTAATCGGTTTAATTAACATGTGATTTTTTTTATTTTATTAACTATTTTTATAACACTAGATTTACTATATCCTGCAATATTACCTTATTGAATAATTTTGTTCATTTGTTGTTTTTCATTAAATTTAAAAGTAGTATAATTTATAAATCGGGTAATGTAGGAATTGTAACTGGAAGGAGTAGGAACTGGAGGTGTCTATCAAATTCCCATCGAAAACAACAAAGAACTTTTTTATTATATTGGACAAACTAAGAGGACTTTAAACAAAAGAATGCACGAACATATAAGTAATATCAAAGAAGGAGATAGTTCTACTCTGGCCGATTTCATTTATGCCAACCCAACCGCTAACCCTATATGGGATAAAGCCAAAATTATTTCCTCACCTCCTACTATCCAAAAACTTTACATTTCCGAAGCTATTAATATAATTAAATGCAAAAATACAATAAATTTTATAGATGCTGCAATTTTTATAGTAATTAGGCTCAATATTATACAATAGCTAATAGTTTATTTCTAGTCCATTATGGTTTTTCTGTTATAATAGCCTCGTGTGATTTTTTAATAGTTCCAGCTTCTCCTATTTTTCTTAACTCTTTTATCCAACCTTCTACGGACTTTAAATTGACTTTGCTGCTATTCACGTAATGAAAATACTTAACTGTTGACTGTGAAAGGAAAAATATTTAAAAACTGCTCATTTGAAAAGAGTAATAAATATCCCTGATGATGTTTTACTGTTTGAAAGCAAAAAAATCTTCACATAAAATTTTTAATATGCTTTAAATATAATTTTACGTGTTTTTAAAGTGGTTTTAATATAATTAACATATGACACGTATTCAATTTAACTCTTTTTTTTTCTTTTTTTAACGAAATAATTTGAGTAAATAGCATTAATTACAATACAAAAAAGAAATTTCTGCAATTCAAGAACAACGATCTACCGCATTAAGCACATTATTATAGAGAGGTGAGTGTGAATTTTCTTTTTAACTCCTCCAAACATCATTGAAAAGTATTTATGATTTCAGTTTGTCTGTCTGACTGTCCGCGCTCTATTTAAAATTGAATAAAGAACATTCTGCTTTGTGTATAAGGACACAAAATAATTCCTAAACATTGCCTTCTAAGAGAGGTATTTCTGTAAACAGTAATTAATTACTTTTATTTTTCAAAGTTTATAATGAATTTGACATTCATTATTAAGATGCATAAAAAAATGTGTTCTGTAGAATACAATTTGAATAGCCTTAAGATTTACAGGGCTAATCAAAAGTATTCAGATGCACTAAGTACCGTAACCGGAAATTGCTGCAATTGTATTATCGATTTTACTGTGTATTTTTAAAACTTCCTAACAATATTGGACAAAGATGATAATTTAAATTACCACATTTGTCTGAAATTGACATAAGTTATTTACTATGGGATATTTTCTGTTGAAAATGGGATAAATACGACTGCTTGTTTGTGCATAGGAAACTCAGTTCAAACGATTGCCTTCTATGTGATGTATTGTTAAAACGCATTTTTAATGTTATTTTCTCAGATGATATTGAAACTGACTTATGCATTTTTTTTTCTATGTGAAAAATGGTATGATTGGCATTAACTAATTATTAATAATATACATATATATAGTAATGTAATATTATCAGTGCAAACATTTAAAATTTAAAGATGATTTAATTTCAGTATTCAAACAATTACTCTGATCAAAATGGAAGACCACCCAAATCAAACCAAAAAATAAATAAAGTAAAATCTAAATGGATTATAGCAAATTGAAATGAGAAAAAAGCATTATTTGCATTCTAACGTTATAAAGGGCCTGGTAGAATGCAAATATGCTAAAAAATAGATGTTTTTCTGTCACAAAGAAAGCAAAAACTAAGAATTTCTTTATTCTCAGACCCGAAACACCCATTGTAAATAAAACCAGAAAAAACAAAGATCAAAATAAAACTCATCTCTACAAATGATAATCCAATTACCATTTAAAAACGTAGATCAAAATAAATTCACCATTACAAATATTAATCCAAAAATTACTTTAAAAATTATTATAGAAAAAGAGACAACTTATAGTTTATGAAAAACGAGACACATGTGAAATTTAACAAGCAGATATTAGTTAAAAGCATAGTTAGCTCAAAATTAGCAGTGAACATGTAGTAAAATAGAGAATTCTCTAACCTAAACAGGTTGAATCCTTACGTAAATTAGGATTCATTAACATGAATAGTGCTGCCATCTACGTTAATGTTATGAAAATAATGGGAAAAAAATAATAAATAAAAAAAAATAAAATGAATAAATAATAAAATAAAAAGAAATAAAATACATATAGTGGCTGTACATAATGGCCAGGAAGCATGGAGCAAAGGTAAAGAAGATATAAACCTATTCAAGCTATTTTTTTTTCTTTTGTTTTGGATTCAGATATTCAATATAGATATTTGAATAGTGCTGCCATCTACGATTGTAATTTGCCACGAAGATTGAAAGATAATGGGAATAAAAACTAACCATTAAATACCTAATTTAAAAGTATCATAATCTCTAGACTTAAATTACAGTTTATTGGAATAAAAAAATTTCTAGACCTAAATTCCAATTTTAATTGGAATTAAATTTGAGAGAAAAAAATAATAGTTATTATTTTTTTAATTAAGTGTTTCGGATATCCATTAATTAATAATAATTTTTTAAAGAATTGAAATTGCACGTTTTGATATATCAGTGCAGATTGAATACTTGATTCGATGTATTCAATGTAAAAAAAAAAAAAAAAAAAAAAAAAAAAAAGTATTTCTTTTTTAATTTTAAGATTGAAAAAGAAAGTGTATTATTTCTAAAGGTCAAACATAAAAGTTTGTTATCATATTGTTATAGGCGTTGGTGTCTTTGTCAAAGACAATTGCGTGCAATTGGGATCTGGTTATGAAAGGAGGATATCCATGGTGTTCTTTCTCAGGACCTTAGCACTTATTCACGTGTATTTCAGAAATAATCATACAAAATTCCAAACGACTACATGGACGGTCACTTTCTGGATCGTACCCGGCACTTCTCGTCTACCAGCTTTCAGCGCAGTACAGCTCAGCCAAAAATGTATATGAATTCAAAAGTGTATACATGTAGTTTCGTACATATTTGAATTATTCATTATTTAAAAAATTCTGTATAAGTTTTTTTTTTTTAATCATATTTTAAAAGGTATCCTTTTATACTTAAAATCTATTTTCCATACTTCAGTACTCTAGATTAAACACTTTTTTACTTTATCTTCTAATATGTACCAATTAAAAAAATTTTGACTAATATTTAAATGAACATCATTTATCAAACGTAATTTACATCGGGAAGAGGAAAAGTTAATATATATATATATATATATGTGTATGTATATATATATATATATATATATATATATATATATATATATATATATATATATATATATTATTTTTTTTATAAGAAGAAAATTTTTATTGATCGGAGAAATCATTATTTGCCCTAAAAATGATGTCAAAGAATATAAAACTTATAGCTTTTATAATGAATAAAATGTTTTCCCGAAAATGTATTATATATACAGTATGTTTTAAAATACGCATTATTTTTTACAGAAAATACGTTCTTTCTCCGCAAAAGCATATACATTTTTAGAAAGTCATTAATATTTTGACATAAAACAAATTGTTTTTCACAAAAATATAAGACTGTAATTTTCAGAAATGCTTTCTCGAAAATGTATTATATATACAGTATGAATTGAAATACGCATTATTTTTTTTGCAGAAAATACGTTTTTTCTCTGCAAAACCATATATATATATATATATATATTTTTTTTTTAAATCGTTAATATTTTAACGTAAAACAAATTGTTTTTCACAAAAATATAAGACTGTAATTTTCAGAAATGAAAATGATGTAAAATGAATAATTAATTTTTATCCAATTCAGTATTGGAAATTGAGTAAATAGCTCGAATGGTTTGTGTACAGTTACATTCGAAAGAATTGTAAAGCATTGACCCGAATTTGATAACTTTATTTTGCACTTATCCTAAAGAAATTGATATTTATCATTCATATACAGAATAAAACATTTTTTAGAATAGACTATGTTTAGCACTAGAATATATAGGGACACATAAAAATATTCAGATTCATTAGAGGCTATAATTGCAAATTGCTTCAACTGCATTTTCTTTTATATTAAATATTTTTTATCATTTTTTAACAATGTTTAAAAATTATTTTGATTTGGGATAGTCTATCGGACTAAATTTCCGTCCGTCTGTTTCTCTGTCGATTTGTGCGACTCTAGCACCCGTAAATATGTTTAGATTTTTTTTTCTTTTTTTTTTTTTTTATGATATATTCCATTTTAATAATAACAGGAGACTTGGCGTTGGAATATTAAAACCCGAATAAACTACTACGTCACAAACGCCAAATAAAAATATTTGAGATGCATACAGCTAGCCTTAAGCGTACCGTCTTCAGTGCAAAAAGTCTACTGAAACAGATGAATGCATCTCAGATACATGCGATCACTTCTCCAGATTCAGAATTCTTTTTACACTGAAGACGGTACGCTTAAGGCTACTGAAACAGCTGTATGCATCACAAATATTTTTCTTCGGCGTTTCTGACGTAGTAGTTTATTCGGGTTTTAATATTTCATTTTAGTTCACTATGGCAATTTTCTTATTTAAAATGTTATAAATAGCACACTAATTGGAAAAACCCACCCAAAAGATTTCGAATTATTGCCTTTTATGAAAGTCCTTCTTATAAAAAATACTTAGATAATGTTTTACTACACAAATTATAAAGAAATCGACATGTATTTTTAATGTGCTAAAAGAAATATTCTCTAAAGTATATGGTATGTTAAGAGTTACGATTTAACGGGCTACACTAACATATTTAGATACATTATGAACTACAGTTGGAAATTGCTGGAATGCGTTTGTGATTAAAAGCTTTAATACAATCGATTTAAAAATATATCTTTCTGCCATTATGTCTGTCCGTTGTTTGATTATGTAAACCAAGTATATTGTTGGTAAAAAGATGCAAAAATTATGTACAGTTGGAAAATGTTAATAATGCATGTAAATCACATCATTTTTCTTTCTTGTTTATAATATAAATGATGTCACACACAATTAAAAATATATTTCTGATTTCCTTATAAAATTATTTTAAATAAGAAAAATGTTTTGAAGTCATGTTAAGAGTAAACAAATACTTAGTTTCTCATATTTCAATTTATATCACTTAATAAAAATTAAATTATTATATAACTGAGAAACGTAAACAAATCTGACACTTTCATTAATATTTCCAAACTAAACAAATAACTAAATAACATCATGTCATATACATTAATATAAATTATTTTACTGATTAACAAACGGATTTCTTTTCTCCATATTTCTTAATAATCTAATGAATAAGTCAGGTGATTTGTAATGAGAAATGATATGTTTAATAAAACTTCCCCTGCTAAGTAAGTGATTTTGTTAATTGAGATTATCAGAAATTACAACTGACAAGTTATATTCCCTCTCCACAAAATAAATGCGTTTTCCGCTGGGCAATAAGTACTTGTGGATGTCAGCAAAATGTGGTTTTATCCGGTAACAGATAAAGGTCATTCATAAGGATGTAGTAACTGAGATAGAAATCGTAGAGATAATTGAATATAATTTTTTATATCGATACAAATACATACTCGATTTATTTATATCTTTACGGAGTAAAATAAAAAAAAAAAAAAAAAAAAAGGTTCTCGGTTCTTTTTTTTTTTTCTTTTTTTTTGTAAGTAATAGAAATAATTACATATAACATATATTTTGAATTTTTTAAGATACTTTATTATCAGTCTAACTATGTACTTAAAAATTGTTTTACTGTAGATATTATTACTGGTATAGTATTGTTTACTTTCTCTTAACAGTAGAAAGAGTATTGTTTTGGTTTTAAATTTTCGAAATTGATTTTTTATTATATTTACTCGTTTTGAGGTCCCATGAATCCAAAAGATAAGTTTTTAGCGATTAGTCTTTTTTTGAACCCGTCTGTCTGTGTGTATGCTATCAGATCAAACAAATAGTTCGTGTACATGGACATTCAAAAGACTTCAAATGTATTACGTCTACGGGAGTAATTGCAGTACGTAGAGTAATTTGAAATGGACATAAAATTTCATTAAAAACCTTTGAATTCTATATAAATACAGACGCGGTTTAGCGGCGCGGCAGCTCCCCCTTCCCCCACAAAGAATTGCTTCTCAGTTAAAGCTGTTCGGAAGCCTAGATTGGATTGCCTTTAACGCAAGTTTATAAAACCGTATTCAATGTTTGAAACCATAATCTGGAATCTGTCTTTACAGTATTGAGTTTCAGGGTAAGAGAGAATCATGTGAGTGTCATACCAAATTATTTTATATATAAATATGTCATTTATTTAAAAAAAATCTAAATATGCAGCATTAAAGGAACCGGAGAGCTCTATCTCCGACATGATAAATTCACCAAATTTATGTACCTTTTTCTCAGAAATGATGAAAGATAGGATTATATATTTTTTTGCTATTAGAATAGCATGTTTTATAAGATTTAGCAGACCATTTTCCTCCTAAGTAAAACTAAATAAAATTACTAATAATTATTTATTGAAAATCACTTATAATTTAGCATTTTTATAAATAATTGCACAGCCTGAAATGAATAATTCTTAACAATTCATCAAACCCCTGCGTTAAAGTTTACAGTATAACATACTATTAATTTCATAAAAAATCTGAGTTCTAAAGTTTCACAGATATTGAAAAAAAAATACAAATACGAAAACTGCACATTTTGAGAAAAATGCATTTAAAAGTTTAATTGACATGGCTATAATGTGTACTTATATTGAATGAAAAGTTCCAACATTTCTTTATATTTATATTTATATATAAACATGTGTGACACATCGTTGAAAAGGTAAAAGTTTAAACTATTTATTGACATAAAATTGTAGATATTAATTTTTTGTGGAATTTCACTTATCGAGTTTTTGCAATTTGTTTTATATATTATGTAAGTAAATATTTAAACTAAATCAAATTAATAAGTAGGATATTAATAATATTTTGTTAGTTACGATTTCAATTTATTCCCTTTTCTTCGACATCATTCAAAAAATAAGAATATTTAAATTTCTAAACAAGATATTACTTTCTATCAAGATTTATTATTTAGAAAACAGCTGTTGATTTTGTAAACAATTTTACAAAGCTTAGTAATTTAAATGTCAGTTTAGAAAAAGATATACAATAATTCCTACGTATGTTCTATTAAACTTTATCATCTGTTTATCATTCCATCAATTCTTTAATTTTTATCGTTTGCTTCTTTTCTCACTCAAGTTGTGTGAGAATAAAGTTTCATGTTATTTTGTTCTTCATAGTGAAATGAGTTTATCACGCATTCAGAGAATTGTGCTGTTTGAGGCTTATTTTGAATGTAAATCGTATGAAAGGTTCAAAGATGTTTGGTGATATAAATATCAGATGATGCAATATCAAGTAAAAATACGCTATATCAGCTTGTTCAACGATTTCACAATATAGGTTCTGTGGAAATCCTAAAATTGTTACACCAGCCTTTCTGCGAGACACTCAACGAAGAACGTTGAAAACTCCCAAAAAATCTGTTAGGCATTTGGCACAAGAAATGAGTGCATCTCGTGAATCGATACATAAGGTTTTAAGAGCTTGATTTCTGTTCTTATCGTGTATAAAGGTTCAAGAGATAAAGCCACCAGACATTGAGAAGCAGTTTTTTTATTGCCAGTGGTTCCGTAGATTTATTCGCAACAACATCAACATTTTGGACAAAACATTTTTCTCCGATGAGGCATGGTTTTATTTGAGCGGTTAACTGAACACGTAAAACTCTCCCTTTTGGGCAACAACCAATTTTCATTCATTAAAGCGAAAACATTTACATTCTCAAGAAATTGGCGTATGGTGTGCTGTATCCCGTAAAAGATTGTTGGACCTCTGTTTTTCGAATCAACTGTTGATTTCTCTGTATACAGAGAACTTATCCAGCAATTTGTTGCATTGTCAGAAGAGAATGAACGAGAGATTCATGGTTCCAACAAGATGGTGCAACATGCTATACAAGTTATAAAACCACTAACTTGCTTGAAGATTTTTTTTTTTTTTGGCAATCGACTCATCTCAAGAAATATTTGGTCACCTCGATCCCCTGATCTGAGCATTTCTGGACTATTTTCTGTGAGGATATTTAAAAAACAAAGTGCAGATAATCCTCAAACAGTAGATGATCTAAACATTGCCATTACTCAAAGGATACAATAAGTTACTCCCTGAATGTTAAAATGCATTTATAAAAATATGCGCAAATAAGTTCAGCTTTGCCTCCTAGAAAACGGTGGACATTTTGAACATTTATTATATATGCAAGTTCTGTATTTTTTCCTTCTTTATTTTAAATGTGCGTTTTATCATCAGCATAAAAATAATCGTTTTAAGGTTTATTGTTTTGTAAATAAAAAATACATCAGCATCAGTACTGGAACTTTTAGGACACACTGTATATTCAGTGATATATTCTAATAGGAATTAATAACGGCTTGATAATGGTTATTATTAAAAGCTTAAAATACATATATTGATGACATTTATATTGTAATCAATGATAATATATCTATTTCATACAAAACTCAGATCCTTGTTTAAAATTCTTTGAATGAGCGTGTGCAGTTTGACAAAAAACATGATTTTAATTTGTGAGTCGTTTCTGTTTTATCAGAACCCATTCTGAAAGAAATAATGGGTGAACTAATTTTATAACACTATAAGAATGTATATCGAATAAAGGTATGAAAAATTTTAAGTTTATTAATTAAAGTATTATAGACTTCAAAACTCAGTGTGATAATTGATTTTAAAGCTTGCAAAAGTGAATACAAAAATGTTGTTATATTTTTATGAAACATGTTGAGCCTAATCTGTCTATCAGGTTTTCATTCTAAAACTGAGAGTAATTGATGAAACGTCGGAGGTCTTCCGGTTGAGCATCAAAAAAGTTTTTCGTTTTGTTTTATTTCTGTGTGTATAGCGACTTCGGCAACAAAGTTCTTTCTATTGATTTGAAAATCAGAACACATTTTCATGAAATACACATAATTAGCTGCATATATTTCAGTGTGTATTTTGAACCCACACAGGCTCAGACACCCCGACTCCCCAAACACCACAACGACACCAGCCCGTGCCAGCCCGCGCCGGCCGGAGCAACCCAAGGAGCCGAGCGAAAGCCCGGTTCCCCCAGCAGGTGCGAAGTGCGAGCAACGAACCTCGCAGAACATCCAGGCAAAGTCCAGGCGCAGCCGAAGCGAGCGGCACCGCACCACAACCCACCAAGAACTACCCCGACAAGAAGGCAACAA
This sequence comes from Salticus scenicus, assembly GCA_963930645.1. Lineage (NCBI taxonomy): Eukaryota > Metazoa > Arthropoda > Arachnida > Araneae > Salticidae > Salticus > Salticus scenicus. The sequence goes on from OZ005652.1 coordinate 354,550,720, forward strand.
AAGAGAAGCAACGAAATACAAATATAAACTAAACTAATATTAAAACTAAGAAAAACAAATGTATATAAAGTTTACAGACAGTAGGGGAAGGGGCAGGGGCAAGGCTAAAAACTAAATAATAAAGCCAGGTCAGGGGCAGGAACAACCTGTTCACCAAAACAAAGAGTAACCTAATACCCCACCCAAAATAAAACAGTACAAGATACAATATTTATTAATATAAGTTAAAAGTGCTTAAAACTTATAAGCACAAACAAAAAATAATTAAGCAACATCAAAACACAGTAGTTATAAGGTAGTAAATAAAATGTTACAGTAAAATTTTACGATCTGCAGTAATCCATATCTTGTCCTTTGGTTGGCAAGCAAAACATACAAACGAACACCTTTGAAGTCCTTGGGAAAATGCTCAAGTCTGATGCTGTCGACCAAGGAACAGCGATAAACAATGTTGTTGATATCCTGGATCCCGAAGTTACAGGAACAAAGATAACTCTTGTTGAAAAAGCGATTTTGATTTGTTCCAAAGAAAACGTGATTAGTGTTGATCTGGTTGAGGTAGAAGTTTCCCATAATTCTTCGAGGGTCAATCTTCGGAATTAAACTCTATGTATGCCGTCCTTTGTCGGAGCTATCCCACTCCAGTTGCCAATCTCTGATTTTTAACTCCTTGAATTTTAAGTTGATGATGTTCTTCTTTTTATGTAAGGCAATACTTATGTCTTCCAGGAGGGTGGCGTACTTAGCCAACCCATCCACTACCTCGTTGAATTCGTATCCAGCATGGGCTTTGATCCAGCACAATCTGATGTCCACTTCTCGTAATTCTTTCGTGAGATCTTTGATGTCGCTGATGATCTTGTATTTCGTGAGGAAGCCTTCGAGTGACATCAGAGTTGATCTGGAATCCGAAATGATAATAGCTTTGTCAAGTGGAAGTCGCTTTATAAACTTAAAAGATTCTAAGATGGCAATGGCTTCATCTTCGAATACGCTAGAGTATTCTGGCAACCTGAACTTTTTGGAATGAGAAATAGCGTTGTTGAAGATATGGAGGAAGTCGCAGCCAACTTTACCATCCAATTTTGAACCATCCGTGAAGAAAGAGTTTACATCGCTCTCCCTGTCGATAAGGTCATAGTCGAAGTAACTCCAAGTGATGTTAAAGACATCCCAAGGTGAAATAGTAGAGATATCTTTTGTGAACTCGTTAGCAAGAAGACTAAAATCTTCGTTGATCACATTTTCTTTAAAATCGAGAACTTGAGTTTTGTACTTGTTATACTTAAGAGCAATTCCCAAAGGAACAATACCAGCCAGGGTACATAGAGCATCGGTGGACACCGTGGTGTAACACTTAGTAATCAGTAATAAAAATATGCGTTGAATGCTTTTCAATTTATCAAAAATATATCTATAATCATGAAACCAAATTTCTGAACAGTATGAGATCATTTTCTCAACCACAATAAAATAAAGATATTTCAATAGCATGATATCCAAACCCCACGTGGCCCGCGAGATACTCTTCACTCTGACCGTATAATCCAGAACTTTGTTATAAAGGTAAATAAGATGTTCCGTCCAGTTACATTTGTAATCGATGATGACACCCAAGTAAGTAAGAGCTTTCAGATATTTTATATTAATATCACCATAAAAAATCTTCGGTATACAAGTTATGAATTTAGATCCTTTACGAATCATGGTGAAGTTGTACTTGTTCTTATTGACTTCTAAACCTCTAACCTTAGCCCACTTGATAACTTTTTCTAAATAACTACTACCAGTTGTACTAAAATGATAAGAGGACGTAGCATTTGTAATGATTAGAAGATCATCTGCAAAAGCCTGGATAGAAACCCTAACTTCGGGAGTCTTTCAAAAACGAATTAATAACAATGTTCCAGAGTTTCGGGCGGAGGCTAGATCCTTGGGGAACACCTCTATTATATCTCAGGTGCACGTCATCGAAAGAGACATCTCTATCTTCGAGAAAATTCAAAATGATATTATATAAACTTGGAGGCACATCATAATCAATAGGAACATCGTGAATCGTGAATGGAATTCCAGAGAATGCTGTTAAACGCATTACTGAAATCAATTGAAAGAAGCAATGCAATTTCGTTGTTGTTGTTGATGCTCTTAATTTTCTCGGTGACTCTTTTTTATGGCTTTAGAAGTAGATTTACTTTTACGAAAACAAAACTGATACTCGGAAATGATATTGTTATGTTCGAGGAAATAATCAAGACGACTTGTAATCACTTTATCAAAGATTTTTTCGAATGTAGGCAGCAGACAAATAGGTCGAAAGCTTCCAGGAAGGTCGGGTGGCTTACCCTCCTTTAAAATAAGAATAACTTTAGCACTTTTCCAGGTCTTAGGAAACTTTCCAGATTTCAAACAATAACTTCAAACAATACATCAACAAACCAAACACGGTCGGCATGGAAAACGTGTTTTATAATTTCGTAAGGAATACCATCATGTCCTGGAGCCTTGTTATTTTGCAATTGGTAATATTATAAACTTCATTAATAGAAATCGGAATAAAGTTAGGTTCTATAGATTTACTTGTGCTATTGTATAAATTGTAGTTAAGACCAAAATGGTAATTCAAAATTAATTCTATACTTTCATTCTTGTTAATAGTAGAATTTCCATCTTCTTTAGTCATACTGGTTATATTAAGTGGTTTCTTAGCTTTACCAACAAAGGCGTTGTAAACACTGTTATGTATAGTCGTCTTGGTAATAGAATTGATATACTCTTTAAAACTTTTCTTCTTTTCTTGGTTGATGAATTTCTTTTACAGAACTTAGGCTTTTCTAAAATCGATCAACTTTTTATCTCTTAATTCTTCTTCAGGTTCTTTTTGATATCTTCTTCCGAGAGCTCTAACTTTACTTCTAAAAATCTGAATTTTCTGGTTCCACCAGAGAGCATTCTTCTTAGGCTTGTTCAAAGGTTTTCTCATACAATCTATGGCTAGTTTATAAAGGCTATCTTAAAAATTAATGATGTGTTTGTCAATGTCCTCCATTGACTCGGTCTTATAAAAAGTAATTAAATCATAAATACCAGTCTTCATCTTTCACCAATTCATCCTTTTAAAAGAGAGATAACTACTCTCCAAAATAATAATACTATCCAATTAACTAAGAATCGCAACGAGATTGTGGTCGCTCCCAAAGTGTCGATCAACTATAGAATAATCAAAGTCGACATTTTCATCGAAGTTCTTGACGAAGGCCAAATCAATCCAACTCATACGTAAGCCTCTAACAAAGGTTGGAATCGTATCAGCTTGATTCAGTAACTTTAAATCATAATTCAGCATCAGTTGGATAATTTAATCTCCTCTGCTATCAAGGGGTCTATTACCCCAGAGGTAGGATTTGGCGTTCCATTCACCAATAATGATGTTTGGGATACTGGAGTATTTATTGAGTAATATTTGAATAATATTTATTTCGTCAAGAATATCACCTGAAGGCCTAGAATAGACAGAGACAGCCATAAAACGAAAATTATAAAATGTAATTTCAACCATCACAACAAACTTGTTGCAATGACATAAAAAAGTGGAAAAGTTCTTGTTTAAAACTACAATGGCTGCTTTGGCTTCACTATTATAATAAAAGGCTCTGCTATTTCTAGGAAGATTGTTAATCTTGTTTTTGTATAAAAACATTTCATTGAGACCGATGATGTCCTCATCCCCAGTAGCACATAACGCTGTTTTCACGTTATTATAACTAATTTTTCACTGTTCAGACTTATTTGCAACGCTATAACAACGTTATGTGCACACCTGTTAAGATCTTGAAGTACAGTAGCAGAAGCTGCTCTACTGTTACCTAAATTTAGATGCCAAATATTGATTTAATTGTTATCACTGTTGGACATAGTCAGTTCTTAGTATTAACTTCTCTATTTCTTTAAGCCAGATTGAATAGGTATTTTCAGTACAGGTATGGGTGGTAGAATAGTTAGTTTTGAAATTCTGGTTTGTAAACTGGCAATTGATACATTTGGGCTCTTTACAGCAGCTAGTGGTTTCGTGATCTTTATCTCCACATTTTAAACATATCTTTTGATTTCTGCAGTATTTACTAGTATGCCCGTATCTGGCACAGTTAAAACACATCATTGGCCTCAGATGCTCTTTGCAATCCAATCTTCTCCAGTTGATCTTGATTTTTCTTTCTTTTATGATATTATTAAAGTCGACTGGGTTTAAGGTTATGACCCAATTTAGGCCTCCCCTAACTTATATTTTACTTGTAATTCTTCTTTTACGGTGATGTCATTATTTTCTAGAATTTCGCTTAGGAGCTGTTGTTCGTTCATTTCTTCATCTACGCTGAAGTTTAGTAGTTGAGGAGTTCTTTTCTTTATTTCGGAAGTCTCGAAAGTCTTGATGGCATGTTTCTCTCTAAATTCCTTGATGAGAGTGTCTATATCTTCCTTCTGGTTTACCTCGATGACGACTCCACCTTCTTTCGTATTTCTAACAGAATTAATCCCCACTTTAATCTGTTTAGGATTGATGTTCTTTTTAAATTCTCGAACTGCATCAGCTGATTTCAAAGTCATATCCTGAGGAATAACTCTGACAGCATAAGTTTTTTCTCGTCCTGGATTTGCTCCTACCTAATTTGATTCTGGGCGGAGTGACCGTTTTCTTGACGGCTTCGCTGTACGTTTTGCTCTCCAACTGTTTATTTTTCTCCCCTATTATCCCAGTCATATTTGACTGATCAATAACGACTTAACCAAATATTGAAGTTTACCTTTTACGGTATCTTTCAGATCCTTCTTTATATCTCTATGGGCAAATACTCCATTTAATTCTTCTTGGATATTCAAGGCTCTGTCAATGAATCTGTCTTTGTCAGACTCGGAAAGTCGGCTTGACTCTCCGGCGTCCGAAGTCTCATCTCCATCCTTGTCACCCATGACAGGTGCAAATACAATAAAATAAACAATATAAAAATTCCACTCTTGTGAAAAAACAAAAAAAGAAATAAATGACGTTTTACAGGTTCTCAAATTTAGCTCCTACCTAGTAGGATTTCCAGTCAGGACCTCTAGGCGGTATTGAGAACTTGTCTTGCTTGGGTATAGACTATAGGCCGTTGTACCCAGCACCACAAAAACACCAGATAAAGTAGAAAGCACACTTTCTATACACACTTTAATCAATGGTGGACCCCTAACCATATTTCTGTAAAAGAAATTATCTTTAGAATACAATAGAAAATGATTATCTTTTACGATGTATAGAATTAGATGTCAGAAAAACTTTTAATAATTAATATTAAATTTAGTATATATACATATATATATATATATATATATATATTTCTAAGTTTATTCCGAGAGAAACCAAAGGTTTTAATATACGCAAATTACTATTAAACAGATTAAATTAGAGCTACTTATCTGGCAACCATATATATAAAACAAGTAACATTAAAGTTTGACCATCTGTAGCTTCATCACAGGTAAAAACTGAAACTAATAAGCTGTTTCCTTAAATTCAAAGAATGTGTTAATAATTTAGTAATTATAAATAATTGTCACTTAAGGATTTATGACCTAAAATCGATCTGCCTTGCTGACAAAACCAGAACTAGAAGTAAGTAAATAACCATTTTTTCGAACAGATTGTAAAAATATAAATATTTTTAACATTTTTGATTAAATCCAAGAATAAAAGGAGTTCGAATAATACAAATAAATCTAAAATTTATTGTCTCTGAAACACTTTGTTTTAAATGTAATTCGATTTCTAACCGCTACAAAAAAGTACTGAAAGTAAATATTTGAAACACTTTCTGTATGAGGATTTTGTTAATACAGAAATGATATTGACAGGTTTTTGTTTACGAAAAATATCATATTCTTTAATATGACAGCCTTCGATCTTTGGGGTGCAACATATGACAAAAAACGGTTTTTTGACCAATTTTAATAAATACCTTAAAAAAAAAAAAAAAAAAAAAAAAAAACTTTTTTTGTTTTTAATTTGGGAAAACTCTCATTTTATTATATAAGCAAACAAAACTTCAGTCCTATTTAAATATGTTATAATCAATAATTCTATTATAAAATTTAATCCTTTATAAATATATATTTCTTCGTTATCCTTTTTTCCACAGAACATAAAACAACACAAAATTAAATTAGGAAGTACACTTTTTTGCGATATTTTAAAGGATAGATAGTTATTATAATCTTCATTTAACATTAGTTTTTAAATAAAAATAAGAAGAGTTGTTAATGTTCACACATTGTACTTCCGCTTAATCGCTTAATCGTATATATAAAGTGTTAATTTTGTAGAAAACTTTAAAAATTTCAGAGTTTGTCATATTCGCAGGTATTGAGGTTCCTTGGATTTGATAAAAACTTTTAGCAGTTGGTTTGTGAGCGTCATTATATATAGGTGTGTGTGTGTTATCAACATAGTACAAGAGCAATGGTTAATACTAAATTCAAACTGGATATAACTACTTTTTATAATATGGGAATGCTACTTAAGACTAAAAACAAATAAATATATACATAAACAGTTTGTGTGCAGTGACAAACAAACAAATCCCTATAAATTATGCAAATAGGCGGAAATTCGGGAAGATGTTTTTTAAAACCTTTAGACTGCAGTAAACACAATGAAATAAACATTAGTATTATTCATAAAATTACATCTCATATAGAGATATCATAACCACACGCGTCTTTGTAGAAAACCACAATTTTTATCAAAACAAATAAAATAAAATCACTGTAAAACACGTATAAAACGATACATTTAATAAAAATCATTAAAATTACATCATGTCAAGGCATTTCGTCCTGAACATCAGGGCATCATCAGGAGAGAGCCATTTTAACTAGAAGTACAGTAACATATGATTTATATATACAAAAGAACCATATTACGGTTACAGTTATTATACATGAAACACATGAAACAGTTAAACACAGATCAATCACAAATGAAACACTCTGAAAGCGTAGAGTTGAGCTTCACTTGGCTACTATGGAGACACCTTTTTCCCTTTTACTACAGACTATAAGCTGCTCAATAGAAGCATAATAGAATTCAACTATATTTAAGAAGGCCTCAACTGTTGCGACCGAAAAAAAATGTGTCTCCATAGTAACCAAGTGAAGCTCGACTCTACGCTTTCAGACTGTTTCATTTGTGATTGATCTGTGTTCCACTGTTTCATGTATAATAACTGTAACCATAATATGGTTCTTTTGTATATATAAATCAAATGTTACTGTACTTCTAGTTAAAATGGCTCTGTCTTGATGATGCCCTGATGTTCAGGGCGAAAGGCCTTGACACGATGTAATTTTAATGATTTTAATTAAATGTATCGTTTTATACGTGTTTTACAGTGAATTTTTATTTTTTATAAAAGTCGTGGTTTTTTATTTGTATTATATCTACGAAAATATTTGAATAAAATTTATTCGACAGTAGTTTGCTGGCTAAATTTATTTTAAATATATTAGGACTATGCATGTATATTTTTGAAAATGCATTTTAGTTTCCATTATTAGTTATCTTAAAGCGCTAAATTTAAGTTCAACATGATGTGTGTATATAAATTACAGACATTATACTAGACTACAGAAAATCAAGTTAGTTATAATTTTTCTATAAACTTAAATATAGGGAAATATTTTATTAATATTTACCTAAACTGACTGAAAATATTATTTTAAAATTAATGTATTAATTTTAACCTCAAACTTTTACATTGATTCTTTTTTTTATAATTACGCTTTTTCATGTTTCGTGAACTCAATATTTCAATTTCAAACAATTTATTTCAGTCTATGTCTGTTGTCAGCACAACTCAAAAGAAATACAAAGAAACATCCATAAACCGGCGCTAATGACTTTTACAATGGTTGGACACATATCGAAATCAAAAATTAATCGAAAATATAACTTAATAATGTGAAAGAGATGTTATGATTAAAAAAATAAAAAAAGAAAGAAAACTAATAGTTCTCCGTACTAAACTAAATTTCTGCTTTTGCTAGAATTTCATCTCAATCTTTTTCTTTTCTTTTCTTTTCTTTTTTTTTTTTTTTTTTTTGTTTTTTGAAAGAAATGAAAAGAAAAGAAAATTATTAATAATCAGTATCGAAACAAACAGTATTGAAAAGGCTGAAAAAGTCTTCTTTTAGACAAAAAGACATAATTCATTTAATTCATTTTAATTTTTAATTGTTGCCAAAAATGTTTACGATTTAATTTTAATTATTATTATTATTATTTTTTTTTTTTTTTACGAAAGAAATTTACGCGTAAATATTAAAAATGATACAAAACTAAACTTGCAGGGTAAAATTGACGTCATTATAGCTCAAAAGGTTTATATATATATATATATATATATATATATATATATATTATTATTATTATTATTAAAATTAATTTATTAGTTATTTCTTTGATAGAGCATTAGCTTAGGAATTTCTTGGCGACTTTTAAATTTTTATTCTCATTTCGTTGGCGATTTAAAATGGCTATCGCAATTGCATATGTAACGACTTTTGCGAGAAACATCCGAGCTCATTCCGTGCCAAATTTCAAATTTCTCTAATGTATTCTAAAATTTTTACATGTTATTATTTATATTTGTTTTTGTTTCCAGTTATGACATTCATTAATTTTAATTAATTTTCTTCTTTTAAAGAGGAACGCCAAGTAGTAGTTATACGTGCGAAATGGAAGCTGACATTTAATAAAAATAATTTAAAAGATTCACATAAAAACAATATTTATAAATAAAGAAATTACAAAAAAAATATTTGTAACTCTATAAAAAAAACTGCTTATATGATTTGTTCGTATTTCATATATCTAATCTTAAAAACTGTACTGCCACGGTTGAGAAATCATTTTTCAAAAATTAAATTACTTGGAAACACATGCAGAGATTAAATATTAAAAACAAATAAGTACATTTACTGACCGTAGTTACTGATATAAGAATTAAAGAAGTTGTACTAAAGAGCATCTGATGTATTAAATAACACAAGACATTAATACAATGTACTGATGTAAACGATCAAAAGCTTCTTCTACTTAAATTTCTTCTTTATCATTTTTCATATTTACAAACTATTACAAGGATAGTATAATTGTGTATAATAGATATTATGTAGGATTTCCTATTTTAAAAATTTCACCAGCTAGACATGATCATGAAAAGTCATTAGAGATTTCAACACATGTTTATTTTATCGGTGTTATTAGATATGGTCCTAACCTTAATGATTTTTATTTATCTATCTATATATATATTAATAAGCAAGATAATTAAAGCCAGATGAAAAATTAATCCCAAAACATATGAGGGCCTTCATCAGGGGAGCTCCCCCATGTAGGGACAGGAAAATGAGAAGTTTCTGACGAAACGCTGGTAATTTAACAAAATAACACGTTTCTAGCCCCCAACGTCTCGCAGATGGAAGCAAGACCATACAGAAAACGAATTTTAATTAATACAAAGCATAAAAAGCAATTAAATTCAGAAATCAAGTACAAAATATAATACATCAATATAAAATACAAGAATATATAAAAACATACCAGGAAAAACTCTGGTATGTATTTATATATTCTTGTATTATTTATATTTATAACTCGTAATATATTTTAAAGATGTAGCTTGCTAGACTTCATAGAATATTCGTAAGGAATTCGTAAACCTGGAATTACGAAGACGTCAAGTTGGATTAGAAATCTTAACTGTAATATAAAAAGGTTCTCTACGATGCATAGTTACTTGTTTAAAAGAAAAACTTCGGATTTTGTGGAATTTAGAAATTAATTAGTCTTTAGTAAAATTTATGGGAATAAAATTTAAATAAATGCAAATTAATTCTCCAATATATAAAAGGCAGCTAAAAATTTACTCGGAGTGTAGATCGAGGGGTTCAGTTCACTTCAGTGACGTTCTTGATATGTTTTGGAATTCATCTATCCTCCAGGGCAGTATTGAAGAGCGTAGGTGTGCCAGATAATTAACCAGTAAGTCTACTGATAATATGAAATCTCTTATTGTTTTACATTTAAGTGAAACAATGGAAGTCACCAATTTTTACTACGCAGCTTGAGAAAAGTCCCATTTTTCTCTTATTTATGAACATTAATTAAAATGTTTCTATTAACTTTAAATAGGTCTGTAATCTTCATTACGTAATAATGGATAACTATAAAGGTGTCGTAAAAGATCTCATAGTCTACCAATGCATCCGAATTATTTTGTGAGTCTCTTTATTTAGAAGTTCATTTTGTTAGATTTCATGCAAAACAACATACCACATTCAAGCCAATAAACATAAATATATTTTATGAATATTTATAGAACATTTTTGGAAATAATGAAAACCAAATAACAAACATACAAACAAATCTGAGTGAAGAAACATTTTAACATTAATTAATCTATGTGATTAATGTAAATATTTTTTTAAGATATTATAAAAAGAAAACAAAATTTTATATTAATGCAAATTAGTCTTTAGAAGCATTGTTTGGTTTATCTGAATAATGTATGTTAATTTATGTTAATTTTCGTCAATATAAACCTATAAAATAAACTTCAAAGATATTATGTATTGCGATGCATTCCATTTATTAGTGCTAGAGGCCTATTTCAGCCGGTACAGCGTTGTCGAATTTTTATACGTCACTCTTAATAGTGCTAAGGGCCTATTTCAGTCGGTTTATTGAATGGAGATTTATTGAATGAAGTCCCCCCAAGGCCCAACTTTGACATGAGTCCCCCCCAGGCCCAAATTTGACATGAGTCCCCCCCTAGGCACAACTTTGACATGAATCCCCCCCAGGCCCAACTTTGACATGAGTCCAACTTTGACATGAGTCCCCCCCTAGGCAAAACTTTGACATGAGTCCCCCCAGGCCCAACTTTGACATGAGTCCCCCCAAGGCCCAACTTTGACATGAGTCCCCCCCAGGCACAACTTTGACATGAGTCCCCCCCCTAGGCACAACTTTGACATGAGTCCCCCCCAGGCCCAACTTTGACATGAGTCCCCCCAAGGCCCAACTTTGACATGAGTCCCCCCCAAGGTACAACTTTGACAAGAGTCCCCCCCAAGGCACACCTTTGACATGAATCCCCCCCAAGGCACACCACCCCCTCATTGGAAAAAGAGAAAAAACGTTGTTTTGCGGCTATAAGACAGTTTGGACTTCCAACGTTATTTGTTACAGTATCTGCAGCTGAAACACATTGGTTTGATTTAATGAAAACTTTATCATGGAATTTAGATCGTCACGAATTAACTAAAGAAGAATTTGTCGATATTAACAAGTTTAGCAGTAGGCCTCTGGCACTAAATTAAAATCTGTCAATGTCAGATTTTCATGTTTTAAATAATGAAATAATGTCGTGTCTGTATATTTTTTATTTAGTGCGTTAGTCCCTGCACACAGACCAGCAATTTTATATGAACTTTTTGCAATAAGATACATGCTATAGTAATCGTAAATAATATATATCAGTTTCAATAAGTGTGTAAGTACTTCCTTTATTTTATTATTATTATTATTATTATTTTAATATATAACAGTTTTTCATTAATGTACTGCAATGCATCATATTTTGTTTATGCTTTTTATATTAATGATGATTTTGACTGTATTTACAGTGCTTCTTTAAAATGAAGAGTTGCCATTTTACTAAAATGCATTTAATCAGACACTTTAAAAATGCGTAATAATTAAAAGTTTTTAATATTAGTTATTGAAAAATGACGACAGCTTTACATTGTGTGCTACATATAAAAATTGTCTAGAGAAAGTTTGTCTGAATATATTCTTAAATTATGTGAAAAACATTTCACATTGACATTAATAAGAAGAGTATTTAGAAGTAGTGAGTAAATATAAAGAATGAAATTGTAATTGAAAGCTCCAAATAGAAAATAGTTGTGTGCAGTTAAAAAAGACAAACCGATTTTATTGTACTTAAATGTAAGAGGATGAATGTAATGTTATGCTTTAGAATTATATTTATTCGGGTATCTACAAAAAACTTCATCTAGCAAACATTAGTACTGTATTTCATGACGTATGAAAAAAAGGGCTAATCCGAACATTTAATTGAATTCTATACACACACACGCACTTTCACACCTACATATATCTATCTGTATATATATATATATATATATATATATATATATATATATGTTATATATACATGAAATCTAATTTCTGAAATGTATTTACTTATTTATTTATTTGTATATGTATTTTTTAAAATATAAGTCTTATATTCTGTCTTTTATATGTTTATCTCGTATATATTTTTTAAAAATGTATATATATATATATATATATATATATATTGTGTGTTTTCTTTAATGAAATAATTTAATTTTTCCCACTTTTATCAAATGCACATGAGGAAGTACTTTTAAAATGATAATCTTAGCCTTGTTCAGGCAATTAAGAGTTAATATCACTTATATATATATATATAGTTGGTAATTTAAAAAAAAGTAAATATTATAAAAATATGTAAATATATATATATATATATATTAAATATAGTTTTTTTATGACTCACACACATACTCAAGTAAAGAAGGACATATATAAACGAGAAGGGATACATACCTTTAGTTATTTAATACTCCATTTATTGATACTTTATCGTTCTATGCATGATATAACTTGACAGTTAACATTGATCAGTTTCAAAGTGATATCCATGAGATTTAGCATAACGTTTAGTTTGTAAGCTAAATCTTTGTGTAAACGATATAATATTTATCTATAATATGCAATACTTTGAATTTATTCTCTTGTATGGTCCGTTTGAGCGCCGTTTTTTGAAAAGCTTCTTTTGTTATTATTTCTAAAAGAACAATTATCATGATGTACTACGCTCATTAACTATTATTCAATCTAGTTTTATATAAATTACAATTGGTTAATAATGTTATATGTTTTTATTTATTTCTTAATTATCGACAATGATTTTTTTTTTAATGATTTAAATAAAACACACATAATTTATATTATATATTATATATATGTCTGTCTACAACTGAAATCATGAAGAGTATGGTGTTCTTTTCTTTTGGAGTTTCATGTAAAGAAAAACGTTTATATTGTTTCCCTGAAAAAAAAGTATATTGGGGAATGGTGGAGGATATTTAATAGTCGATTAAAAAAGAATACCGTTATATCTCACTTGTATGGTGCTACAATCTATGGGAAGCACGTCAAACGTTTACACTGGACCTCAAATATAAAGTTCACGTTGTGTTTGTGAGATGGTTTTCTGTCATACAGTTTCTTTTATTTATTAAGATAGCTTTTTTGTGGTAAACGTTTTGACTTCTATATTCTATTTACGAAGCAGTAATATCAAGAAAACCTCGTACAATTTAACATAGAGGAATTGAACTATTTAGTAGCCTGGTTTGTATGAACTTATTTCTACCAACAGGTAATTATAGTTGTTCTATTCTCCAAGATAGCGATTCGGGCATTACATACCTAACGTAGTACTAGGTATTCCCTATTCTCACACATTTTTCTTTTATTTCAGAAATTATAATAAAAATATGGATATCTATCTAAAAGAAAAATGAAAATAACTAGTGAAAAATTAATTGAAACGTAATGGAGCAACTTAAACTTAATAAATACCCATTTAAGAATAAATGTGGACAAACCTTGAGCAAAATGAATTCTTCCCCACATTTTGCCTTAGTTTAACAGTTTAATTTTCTCTAAAGTCAACAGTTTCCAGCCGCCCTTGAATAAAAAAATTATGGGAGCATTGAAGACATATTATAGTGAAGTATTGCGTAATTTCTTGAGGCATAGCTCCCATTCTTAGAGTGGTTTTTAAATGGTAGAACCTGTCAGAAATACTTATCTCAAGATTGAAGAGGGAGATATTCTGGTCAAAGACTACAGATCTGCTGGCATCTAGCCTTTGAATAGAAACATTTTCTCCGAAGATATCCTTCCTGATTCTATTGCATTTATTAACACTGCAGGAGTTCAGTCAAAAGAGGAAGATAAAAATACAAATGATTTACCCCTTGTTACAATTCTATGTGCCTTTTCTCTCAACGGTGTTCTTGAAAATCTTGTAATTTGAATGTGGCTCGTTTTGCTTCATCCTCTAGATTCGTGCGACCATATCAGGTACTACCCTTCGACCCAAAAGACAAACGTTGGATAGAGGAAAAAAAAACGTGGGAATTAAACTCCATTGATAGGATCTCCTTATAAAAATAAATTGGAGGAAGACACTGACAAGAAAACAATGGGAAATGTAAAAACGTGCGAGAGGACAAGATAAACACAAGGAGGATAGAAGGATATAAAAGATAAAGAGCCAAAACCAGAAAAAAAGTTCCAAAACACTGCCAAAATGTGAGACTAGCTGTGAAGGGGTGTGTGGATTCAATGTGGCTCATGCAAATTGTGGACTAACCTAGATAACTCGAATGGATTTACGATTTTTGTAAAACGTTAATGTTGATAAATTTTGAATGCTCATTATTTCCAAGAATAATTTCAAAATAAAGTGTTTATGTTGTATATATTTATGATTTTCTGTAAAAATACTGCTCTGTCTTCTGATATACGTTAATTAAATGGTTATTCCATCTTTATCTTCATATCTATTTCATATTATCTACTGGTCTATATTATTCGAAAAAAACTTTTTTTTTTTCCTTAATTAAAAATTTTGAGCATAAAATCTATTTTTTGTAACATAAATAAATCAAAACAGCATTTCAAACACTTGAAAGTTTGCAGTAGTGAAATCCAAAAATTTCATTTTAATATGGAAAGTTCAGATAGAAAAGATATTCTGTATTCATCTACTTTGTCCTATATTTTCAGTAAAAAACAGTTAAACAGTACAAAAGAAAATTCAGTTTTATTATACTTAAATTAACAATGTTTGATCATAGACATTATGTTATCGTAGTTCACTGATGTATACTGTAAAATTTAAATAAATAATAAAACTTGTAACCAAAAAAAAAAAAAAAAAAAAAAAAAAAAAAATTGAGCAGTAAATAAATAAATATCCTGTAAAAAAACGATATATATATATATATATATATATATATATATATATAAACGAATAGTAAAATTGCATTTAAAAAAAAAGAGGAAGATTAAAAATGTACGAGAAGAAAAATGAAAAAAAAAAATTATACACACATTTATACATACATGCATAATTCAAACGAAAAAAAAACCCATATTACCTAATATATCACATAATTCATATACAATTACCAAAAATCTACTAATTTTATTAATTCTAGTAATTAATTTGTTAATTAATCATCATTTGTGATTAGTGTGAAATGTGTATATGTGATTAATTAGATAATTAATTACACGTATACACATATGTTTGTATAAATATATAAATAAATAAATAAATATATATATATATATATATATATATATATATGCATGTGTGTGTGTGTGTGTGTGTCCGTGGATGTATGTATGTATTAAATACACAGAACCAAATATTTAAAACTGACCCCCATAATAAACTGACATGTTTCAGAGTACAAAAATTTAAAAACAAATATTAAGACAAATGTAAGAATTTATTTTTATATTTAACTCATACTATAATCCGCATGATTGTATTGTAAATAAACACAACTGCAGCATGTAAATTACGAATTAAATTCTCTGAGGCGAGAATTATGTTCTATAGATTACATATGTGAGTTTTGACAGCTATAAGCTTTCCTATTACAGCATCGAGATGTTTGAATAACCGAGTGTGATATAATAATTACAGAAAAGGCTTCATGTTGAATAACAGGCACTTCTGTTGATAAATAATAATCATTAGGAAATCCAAACAAGCATTGGATTAATGATGGGAAATATTTTTGTTTGATAAATTATTAATTATATGATAGCACTTTTTATTCAAAAGAAAATACTTTGTAATACGATATCGAAAACATAATAAATTTATTTGTATTTTTGGGATTTAATTAAATAAATTCCCTTTGCTTTCATGTATGTTTATATTCGATTAAAATCAAAGCTGTTGAATTATTGCTCGGTAGTGTATGTATATTACAAAAATAAATAAATAAATAAATAAGAAGAAGAAGAAAAAATGATTGTTACATTTACATGTAACAATTAACCTTTACTATGTACCGTTAGTTATTTATTTTACTTTATTTTATTCTATTTTTGTTAGATTCCATTATAATTTAGTATACTTCATAAAACATTAAAATATGAAAAAGAAAAAGAACCATAAAGAAAAAAAAAAAAAAAAGACAGAAAACTAAAATCCCATTTAGATCTTGGCAAGGAAGTGTGGCCAAGCGAAATATCACCTTTTTGGTATCTTTAAAACATGTAATTTAAGTGAAATTCGATACCTAAATTTTTCACTGAATATAATACTTTCGTTACTTATTGTAATAGAAGTAAAAAATAAATAAATAAAAATTAAAAAAAAACAATATCGAGATGAATTTTCCAACGAATTATAAAAGTTGGAAAAGAAAATACCTTCTTTATATTTGATATATGTGTTATTTTTAAAATATCCAGATTTATATATAAATATATCCATTCATTTCAAGTTATAATTTGTAACACTTTTCTAGAGCTCTTGTCCTGGTAAGTTTAATTGACGATTTTCAAACTATTACTGGTTATCCTTTTCAAAACACTTACTGGATACACACACACACACACACATATATATATATATATATTTTTTTTTTTTTTTTTTTCATATCTTAAGGATGTCAATGGTTTTTTAATTTAGTTATTTATTGAATCATTTTGCTTTTTGAGGATATTGTTGGCATTGCATTATCTATTTTCTTACATTCTATTACTTTGTTACCACATATGTATATGTATGTGTATATTTAAATTATAGATCTTAAGAATGCGCCTTGCATGAAAGAAAAATTCAAATTAAATAGTAAAAATAATATAATCCTCTCTCTACAGCATAATATATTAAAATAAAATAAATATAGTATTCATTATTTTCACTTTCATTTATTTATTTATATATTTTGGTTAATATTAAAGAGATATCGAAAATCACTTAGCATTTCACCATCATTTGAACTTCTTTCCTAATTTAGTTTTAAATAATCCAAGCATTGTATAAATTATAGTAGATGAAATGTTTGACACATTTTTACCTAATTTATATTTAAAAAATAGATAAATAATAATAATGAAAAATATATGTCTTATTTAGAGCAATACTAATTTAGCACACCTTTCATATATATTCAAATGGATTCAATAGTTATGCTACTTATTCTTTTTAAGAATCTGTCGGTGTTGCAATAATTTAGTGTGTAGAATACAGAAAACGTTATTTAGACCAAATATCCGTTCTCTGATTAAAAACTAGTATGCATTAGCTACGCCAGCAATTCATTCAGAAAAATACCTATACATTTACTCAAAACACTATAAGAATAATATTAAGAATTCTTTTTTTTTTTTTTTCGTCGGAGCCTACATTCTCCAAGTGACAGAGTTGAATGTATCCCTGCCGCGTTCTTGGTACAAAGTTACTTAAAACCTAAAAATTAGTTCTTTCTGTTGAAAAAGCTGAAGTATTTTTCAAAAATTTGTTATTAACAGTCTACTTGTTAAAGTTCCAATTTAATGTCCAGGTCCGTATAGCTGAAAAAGAAGGCCGTCGAAACAAAAAGAACTAATAGTTCGCAGCAAAACATATTTATTTTCTTTTGTAGAGGTTTCATAATAAAATGAACAGTACATTAATAGTGTAATTTCAGCATGACCATAAGTTACGAGAATGCAAAAGATAGGGGTGAGAGGGAGAGCTACGGGGTCACATGTTATACTGTCAACAGTTGTAGAGCGAAATCTGAAGTTGACTCTATTGCAATTAAGATCAGACTGATGAATTACGCCAAAATTATTAAAACAGTGCCAAACTTTCCAGCCAAAGCTAATCCTTTGTTTGTAGAATAATTTAATATAAATATTTTGAATTTATTAATTTCGTTACAGTAGTTTATGCCAAGTTTTATCGCCAGAAGACCGTTATTTAAGGGAGACACTCAGACTAGGATTTATTGCACATCCTGTGATAAAAAAAATCTAAATTACCCTTTAATGATATTAGAACGGAAATGTATTGCTTAATTTAGCCTCGAATAAATAAACATACACAATTTAGAAGAATGAAAATGTAATTATGTATCCAACGGTTTATAACATGGAAATAATATTTTTTTATATTTTATTTACTAAATGATTTAGAAGAGCTTATAATTTTGAGAGATGTCATTTAAAAGGAATATGTTTTTTTTCTCAGACGATTTATTAATAGCATAAGGGATAAAGTATTATTAGAATTAAGATATTTATTATAGACAAAAGCGAATAAATAAAAGTAATTTAGAATTTCGTTATCTATTTTTATTAGCTATTTAATTTATTGAAAATATAATAATTATTTATTGCCTTTATTTAAAGTTATAATTAAAACACATATATGTGAAGGAACGACTTCACAAACAGCTTCTAAAACAGAAAATACTTTCTTAATTTTCTTATCATTTACAAAAGGGGAAGTTATTATCTGAGCATAGGGAAAACTAAATACGAGACGTTGTTAACTTAGTTTTCATCCAGAGCTACGATGGAATTTACACAATTTTGATTAGAAAAAAAAAAATCAAAACCATATTTTTCGATTTTTGCTAAAAAATTCACAGGAAGTAAAAATAAGTGTAATAATAAAATCTTCTCCTTTTGAATTACAAATTTAATTAGCTCAGAAATTAGATAAAAAAAAAAAAAAAACTAATAACTGAATTGAATTTCTGAATTAACATTTTTAGTACCAACATCGTTTCTATCCGCTGAAGTTTTACTTAGAAAATTGTTTTATAACGACTGTAAATCTTATTTGTACGTTCTTACATGTAAGTTCGATATAATTTAGTTTAAATTAAATTAAATTCAGAGAACTATGAAAACAATGCAGAAATAAAAATGTTTTATATTTTTATTTTATATATATAAAAATAAATAAATAAATACAAATAAAATAAAATAAAATTGGTACATTAATTTTTTTTATATATTTTCAAATAAAATATAACTTCGAGGTGCTATATTTTTACTCTTTAATCTTTTAAAATTTGTTTCTGAAACTTAAATTACTGCACTGTATTTAAAAAATTATAAAGTATAAATAACTATTACTCTCTGTAGTTCATAATTTTATCTTGTACGTTCTTATTTCGATATTATTTATTTGGAAAGAAAAAAAAATCATAGAACTAAGAAAACGATACAAAAGTAAAAGTGTTTTATTTTTTTCATTTTAATGATAATATTTATGGGAAAAATAGTTTTTTTTTTTCTTTTTTTTTAAGTACATGAAAATCTTTTAACTTTTAAATCAAATATTTCTTCGAGGCGTTATGTTTTTACTCATTATGCTCTATCATCTTTTAAAATTTGTTTCTGAAACTTAAATTACTACACTATATTTAAAAAATCTTTAAATATAAATAAGTAGTACCCTCCGAAGTTCATACTTTTTTTTTTTTTTTTTTTTGTACTATCTTACAGATATGATCGATATCATTTATTTGGAATAAAAAAAATTCAGAGAACTAAGAAAACTATACAGAAGTAAAAATGTTTTAAATTTTTATTTTAATAATAATAATAATATTTTATTTTTACATCAATGTCTTTCATACTTTCAAATCAAATATAATGTCTAGGTATTATGTTTTTACTTATTATGTTCTTTCATCGTTATTTTTTTTAATAGCTTCTGAAACTCAAATTACTACATTGTATTTAAAAAATACTAATACATTTCTTTTATGTATTTACCTTTGAATTTACAAAAAAATAAATTAATAAATAAATAAAATGCATGATAGAACACATTATATATGTTTTTAAATTTTTTGTTCACTTATATAATACCTTTATAAAATCCCATTATGCCTATAAAGGCGAGTGAATGATGAGAAATTTAATATTAAACTTACTTTTGAAAACTGAAAATTTTAATTAAAATTATGCTACTTCTGTATTTGTTTTCAAATAAAAAGTCATCATTATTTTAAATTTGAGTAAAAGTAAAAGAACGAGATAATTTCATTTCATTCTGTTTTTCGTATAATAAAATATATAAGTACGCATAATAATATTTATTATTATTATTATTATTATTTTACTCTATCATTTAAAGTGAAATATGTATGCCATTAATATTTCTGATTCAATATAAATATTTTCATTTAATAATAATTAACGACTATAAGTATAATAATATAATAATAATGAATATATATAATTTATCTATAAAAAAGTAATAGGTGATTTTGTGTTAGCGAGATAAGATACATGAGCCGTCAAATAAGCGCAAGACAAAATAGCCCTGACAAAACAGCTCGACAAATGAGCCCAAAGGGCAAAAGAGCTCCGACAAAATAGCCTCACAACAAAATTGCCCTGACAAAACAGCCCTGGCGAAACATCACCGATTAAAGAGCCCAGATAAAAGAGCCTCGACAAAACAGCCCTGATAAAATCACCCTGGTAAAACAACCTTTTCAAAATAGCTCAGAAAAAACAGCCCTGAAAGCCTATGGAGTTCTAGCCCATAGATATAGTAATTTATATAGATTGATCATTGCGTTACAAAATCTGATCCCTCTTCACACTCGACAACAAACGTACAGCTTAGTGGGTGACGTGTAACGGAGCTCGTAATAGTTATAACTTCAAAATGAGCGAAGATGTTTGAGATGACAGAATTTATAAACGATCTATAAGCTATTGAACAGGGTGAAAACGAGGAAGGTTACACAAGCAGATGCACTTTTATATTCTTATCTTCTAGATAATGACGATATTTAGTGGATTATGCCAGTTTCATCTAAAATATTTCCTATTAAAAATATTAACTATTGCACGTCCGGTGACACCAACGTGATGCCATTTTGAAAAACAAAGTCCCATCATTTGGCGTTATTCTGAAACGTCACGTTATTTAACAAAATGACTATGTGCAGGATGTAAAACTTTACAGATTCAATTTATGTTCATATCGGAATACATGCAGCACGGCTATGCCGCAATATTTACGGTAAATTTGCTACATATTAAATTCTATATCATGTAAAAGCACCGAATTTCGTAAGTGAGTAAATATTATGAAAAATTATGCTGGCTTATATTTGGTGAAAGGTATTGCAGCTTTTTCTTTATCTTGCAATAAACATTTTCTACATGAAATTTTCAGCAATTTTCCGCAATACATGCTGAAGAACATTTATTTGGAAAATCGTGGTAACAGCAGCGCTGCGAGTCGAACATTGTATATCTAAATTGTATATGCATAATTGTTCATAATATATATATATATATATATATATGTCACAAAACAAATCTGCTGAAATTTTGTAACGTAAAAGTTGAGATATTGCCTTCCCTAAAGCGGAATTAAATTTCAGCACAGCAGCGCCACTTGTCATTTAATATGCACTCAATTTAAAGCATCATATCTTTTACTTAATATTTATCATTTAATGTATCAAGTTTGGGGCCGGTATACGTTACAGATGCTTCAATATAATCTTCATTTAAATTGGGTCAATTGCAGTTAACAGAGTCACCTATTGACGATATATCTGAAAAGCTGATAATCATTAATTTAAGTCAATATCTAACCAAATATTAAGCTTAGTTAAATTCTGTTTATTGATTCGAAAAATGCAAAATTTTACTATGTCATCATACATGCACAAAGACAGATAGACCTTTTCTGAAAATGAGCGAATACCACTAAGAATATCTTAAACCGGTAAATTCAACGAAAACAGGTCGTAAATTTTTATTAAACTGTTACTTTCTTCTTCTGTATGTAGAAAAAGTAGTATGTTGTGGCAATCACAAAACTTTCATCTATATCATTCTCTATAACAATGTCTGCTACCGGTTACGCGCAGAAAATTTTAATTAACATAACTTCTCAAGATTAACATTTTACATATGTAAATATTTTAATATATTTTGAGATATATCCACCTGAAAATTCGCAGAAAGGAACAGAAATGTCATCTGTTGGCGATATATACCAAAACACCTTAAGTATAACTTTTCATAATGTGTTATACACTATTTTTAATGCAAGTTTTTTAACATAGAAGCTGAGATATAATTTTCCTGTAAACAGAAACTATTGCAGATAAGCAGCGTCACTAGCAAACTTAACTTAACTTAATTTAGTTTTTTTATAACATCAATCCCAAATACCAACTTTTTTTCTGCTTATACGCTGTGGAAAACGAGATAAAGCCTTCATTTAAATAGTATTAAAATGCAGAACAGTAGCGCAATCTATCGGTAGGTATGCACCCAAATTGAAAAAGCAGAGATTTTCATAATGTGCATATTATACACTAGCTTTGAACAATGTAGGATTTGAGCTGAATTTGAATAAATCGATTTAATTGAAGCATTAAAAGTGCCATGTTTTAGGTGAACTATGCCAAAAGTTAATCTGCACTAATATAAGTCAAGATCCAACTAAAAATCTAATTTGGTTAAATTCTACTTAGGGTTTTGTAAGTTACAGCGACCAAAAGTTTTACTGTCACACACAGACAGACATTTTCTTGAAGTGGTAGAACCGAGTCCAACGAATCTAAAAACGTATAAATTTATAGAAAACCTTAAATAGAAAATTTTTACGTATTCTCTATGTGTCTATTTTTGTAGAAGGAAAAAAATAATAAATCAAAAAAAAAAAAAAAAAATTCATTCACATTTAACTAAAATGCATTATACGTTAAAAATAGCATTATAAATTAAAGCTGACATAAATCACACAAAAAATAAAAAATAAAGAAAAATAAAAGAAATTAGATTACAAATAAATTAGAAATTAAGAATTTAGAGCTTTCATAAATAAATTTCTTTTTCAAATTATATTTAACTTTAATAATATAAAATTTTGATTTACGACTCATTCACTCAATAAGTATTTCTTTACAACCACCATTCTGATGTTTGTTACCAGATTCTTCTGTTGGAATGGAAAATCTCTCGTCAAGAACAAGGTCTTGATAGATCTATATAAATTATTGCACTATCCATGTTCTAGCGTTCTAGTAAACAAAACATGCATGTACGTCACCAACTAGGGTTATAGAAGAAAAAGGTACACCCTTGTGCAAATTAATTGAAATGGACTAATTTTTTCGGGAATTTTAAATCCATTCCTATTATTCTTTTATAATCATACTAAAATGTGTTAAAATATGAGTGGGATGAATAAATTATTTCCCTAGCAACAATTTTCACCAAACAGAGGGGCTCGTCGAGCGCATGCGCAGAAACTTCTGTAGATGAAAGCTCCAGCTATGATCACATTAGTTGAGAGTCCTCTGTCGTTAGAGATGAATGTGACGCCGCGAAAGCTTGCAAATATTGTTGAAGACAACGCCAAGAGATGACTCTTTTCTACTTATACAAAGTAAAAAATGCCCTCAAAAGACTAGTGTTGCACTTAATCGAGATTTAAAAGAGCATGGGATAAATATTAGCTCATCTACTGTTTGGGGGCGTCTTCTAGCAGCCGGTCGGCCAGCCTATCAGTCTATGAAGAAACAGCTTCTGACCTAACCAATGAAGAAAAAGTGATACTTGTTAGCCTTAAATATAAGAATTATTCGACATTTGAAAATTGGAGGAAAGTACTATTTAGCGACGAAAGCCATTTCTTTGTCCAATACCAGCGAACTCAACGTGTGGAGAGATCGCCCGGCGAAAGAATTAGGGATGGCCACATTAACCAATTTGATAATCACCCTCTTTGGAATTGTTTCGGTTACAATGGGGTTAGTTTTTTGTAGCCTGTTGACGGAATGATGCGTTCTGAGAAGTATATTACTATTTTGGATAAAAAAGTTGTTCCAGAATTAAAGAAACGATACCCTAATAGACCGGGGATTTTTCAGCAGGATTTTGGCTCGTGCCATACATCCAAAATAGTCCAATTAATATAAGAAAGTGTTTAATCTTTCTTTATTGTGAAATCTTGTATCGTGAGTTTTATTGGGAAATTTTTTTTCGAAAAGTTCTGAAGTATTAGAAAGTAGTTAAAAGCATGTCCTTAAATAATTTTAATATTTTTGAATGTATAAGTATTTTAGAAACGTCAAAGAAAATTTGAAATTAATTAAAACTAGAATATTCACAAATTTTTTTTTTCATGGAATAATTAAAGAAATCTGGTGGGAAACACCCACACGAATTCTATTACCAACATTACACGTACCATATCCACGTTTTATAGATTGTGTAGTGAGAAGACATAAAATTTACCTAACAAATTAGACACCTAAAACTTTTGTGGAAGAGGAAGCTTATACACGTGTAAAGACATGTAAAACAGATTTACATAGCGAATTTACTAATAATGATAAGAAAAAAACTGGGTGAGTAAATTTTTCAAACGTTAATTTCATAGATCTAAAACTGAACTATCTTATCAGGATGACTGTTAACTTTCCATTTTTAACCACATAATACATTAGAAAGAACATTTAAATTGAGTTTATGTAATAAATTTGAAGAAAATCATTAGACCCGTTTTTGAGATACGACTTTCGGCAAAACTTGGTATAATCAATTATTGTTATGAGAACAACAATGACATAAAAAGTATATCTAAAGGTGTTCAGTTTGGCAAGAATGAAAAAAAAATCCATTCAGCTGTTTTTAAGGGAATGCACTTGCGAGATCTGAAATTTAGCAATTGTTACAAGGCGCTTATCAAATTTCCTGAACTAACAAACTATTTTATATAGAAGGACATCTAACAGAGTGTTTATAGTAACTTTGAAGAAAATCGTTTGAGCCGTTTTTGAGATACTCACTTACGGTCCCACTTCCGATTTTGGATGCCCTATTTCAGGTTTCCAATTTTCACCAAAACTTGGAAAAATCATCTGTATCAATTTTGAAGTTTCGCTGCTCTATCTTTAACAGTTTCCGCGATATGATAGTCAGAAAACTCCTTACATACATACACACTCACACACACTGATCATTTGCTAAAAACTACCATTTTGTGCTCAGGATACCTTAAAACAGGTAAAATAGGTGAAAAATCGATATTGAATTTTTAGACAAAATACAATACTTCCATTGCCTACGATAGTTGGGTAATGAAAATAAAATGGAAACTTCTTTTTCTTATGCTTATCATAAATATCTTTTAATATATAAAGTAAGAAAAATCCTTCAATGTAATGAATTAAAAAAAATAATAATGAAAAATATTTTCTGTTTTCTATGTAAGGTTTATTTTAATTACAGTCTAGACAAATAAGAATTATTTTCTTCATATTGATTATAGATTGTTTGATTTTAATGTTTCGTAATTTGTGCTATCATTTATTTCCCATACAAGTTATACAAACGAAATTTATAAAAGCGAAGTTTCGGTAAATGGCCGCTTTATTAAATGGAAACTTCGTGACATATTAGCATATTCGAAGCCTCAAAGTTCTACGCTGTTTAACGAGGCATTAGTAACAGCTTTGCATTGTACTTTGTAGTTTCAGATGTAATTTGCACCTAATATTATTTTATTTATATTTCAGATTCCGTGTCTTAGGCAATCCGACTACAAATATTTACCTTTTTAAAACTCTATTATTATATAGTTCGAGAAAGTAATATATAAACAAATTTTGGTAACAAATTACAAATTTCTTTACCCTTACATGTTAAGATAAATTTATTATTTTACAAGCATTTTTATTATACTGAAAATGTAATCGTAAATGGAACTTAAATTAATTTTTAACCCACATATATACCTGGCGTCCCATAAGTCTGTAGACATTTTAAAAAATCATAATAATTGAAGGAATTTGTAGAATTGAATGCAGTTTGTGAAAAATTCCTTCTCGTGTCAGATTTTTTTTTTTTTTTTTTTTTTTTTTTTAATAAAAATAAAAATTTTGTCAACAGAGGACGCTACACGGACGCATGAGAAAAAATATCCAAATCATAATCCTATAAATTTCATAATTTACGTTTAACACAACTTATTTAGTATTTTGCCTACAACTAGTGATTACACGAAGTTTTAATGGCCATGTTGACTTCATGGATGAACTGTCCCAAGCAGCACCGAAACGTTCTCTGAACGTTCAAAAATTGTTCTACAAACACGTTCTAAGAACGTTCACTTTGAACGTGTTATAGACGTCTATTTGTCCATCTTGAAGCCGTACAATAGTACGGTTCAGAGAACGTTCAATGAACGTGTGACTATCACCATCGGTGTTATAGAAACGTTCTGAGATCGTTCTACGTATACGGTCTCAGAACGTTCTAAACGTTTTTAGAACGTTTTTAGAACGTTTTCAAAACGTTATACACATTTTCAGAACGTTCTAGAAAACGTACTGTAAACGTTCTAAAATAGTGCAGAAAAAAAAAAAAACTGTGACGTCATTATAAAAAAAAAACACCACAGTACGGGCGTTTAAAAGTAAAAAGTACATATTATTACTTACAGACTTTGAATAAACACCATAAAATGCAATAAACTCGCAACAATTGTTTCGGGTCGAAAAAACACACGACCCTTCATCAGGCGAATAAAGTAAGCACGAGTGCTGCAGTCAAAGCTTTGACTGCAGCACTCGTGCTTACTTTATTCGCCTGATGAAGGGTCGTGTGTTTTTTCGACCCGAAACAATTGTTGCGAGTTTATTGCATTTTATGGTGTTTATTCAAAGTCTGTAAGTAATAATTTTTACAACGTCAGTTTTGTGGTGTTTTTTTATTAAAAAGTACATAGCTGATGACGAATAATGATGCAACACATGAACAGAAATATAAATTACTTTTTTTTTTTTTTTTTTTTTTTTTTTTAATTTAAATAATGTTTGAGAAATTTTAACACACTTACTATTCTTTTAATTTCAACGTATATGCATCAAAAATTCTATATTCTATGACAGTTTTCCGAAAAAAAGTGCCATTACGTCTCGTTATCCCTTAAAAAATTTCTTAAATTCTTCATTTTTTTTTTTTTTTCATTTCTTTTTTTCCCCTGATCTGAAGATAATGAAGTTATAGTATCAATTACAAAAGTTTGAATAAACACCATAAAATGCAAGAACTCGAAACAATTGTTTCGGGTTAAAAGAAGACACAACCCTTCATCAGGCGAACAATGTAAGCGCGAGAGCTGCAAACAAGCATGTTGAGTGTGTTGAATGCGTTGCCGGTTTTTTTTTTTTTTTTTTTTTTTTTTTTGTAGCAGCTGCGAGTTTTTGCCTTTTACGGTGTTTATTAAAGTTTCGTAATTAATACTATAACGTCATTATCTTCAGATTAGGGGAAAAACGAAATTTTTTTTAAATGCAAAAATTTAAGGAATTTTTTAAGGGATATAGAGTTGACATCCACGTTATGAACATTTTTGGGAATTACTGTCGGAGAATATGGAATTTCTCATGCATATACGTTGAAATTAAGTATGTTAAAATTTCTCAAACATTATTTGAATTTTAAAAAAAGTAATTCATATCCTTGTTGCTGTGTTGTATCATTCTTCATCTGCTATGTACAACTAAACTCCTGAATTATTTTGCTTGTTTTAATCCTTGGGATTTCGAATGCATCATCCTGTGAGTAATGTTTGTTTTTTATAGTTGTTTTCTGTTTGATTCTCTGGTTTCTTGAATTAATAGTTTATTCCAGGGGTGCAGAAAATGTTCAGACCTTGGAAATTTCCCCCAAACACAGTATAAACTTTCCTCAATAATGCAAAAATCTACTTTGGTATAAAAAGTCATTTGTTCTATGTAATAAATCTTTAAGAGAATAAACATACAGTGTAATATAAAAATATCGCTGTTAGTGTATAAGCACTTTAAAGTAGCAAATTGTTATTTTTGATTTACATTTTTATTTTCTCTTAAAAAAATATTCAAAATTTCCTCCGAACCTGAGCCCTGGTTCTGCACCCCTGGTTTATTCCACTTTATTCTTCATTTTTAACTTCAATTAATTTCTTGTACGATTGGGTGTCCGCTGGCAATTTGCTATTATAGCTGCTAACGAACGAAATCGTACATTGGTGCTCAACGGTGAAAAAGGTCACCCCTGACGAGTTTTTTTTTTTTTTTTTTTCTTCTTCTTTTTCACCGTTCTGAGCTTTTCCTCTAAAAAGAAAATGCTGTTTTTATTTATTTATTTTTTTTTTTTCGTTGCTTGTTTGTATCTTTTGATTTGAGTTTCATGTCGTTTTTACGCACCGGCAAAATTATTAAAATTGCAACGAATAATCTAGGAATAAATGTATGATTAGATTGAAGTTAAATAAAATAAAAATCAATAAACAAAAAATAAATGTTTCAATAAATCACAATCAGTCTCCACAGGTTATTTAAATTTGTTGTAATTTCCTTCTCATTGTTCTATGTGGTTTCAGTGATCTTATATCGGTTGCCTGGTTTTAACTACGATTAAAAATTCATTTATGCATATATATATATATATATATATATATATATTAATTTTTTTTAAATACAGGGTGCAAAGATAGTCACGGGAATGTCTTTATCTCCGCAACTATTGGTCGCAAACAAAGTTAGTTTTCAGTTACAAAATGTTTTAAAAAATATGAGCATTTGCGGTATGACATGTTTAAATTTAAAATATCTATTTTTTCAAAATTACAAAAACTAAATTTTTATACAGTCCCAGATCCCTATAGATCCCTTTAGAAAAATTGACACTCATCCTAACAAAAAGTTTCATTTATATTCTCCCAAAATGGAACAAGATATTTAAAGTTTAGATTTTCTAACATATTTCAGCCTTCAGTAAGGGATCGGTTTAAAAATCCTATTTGGAATTTGTTTGCTTTTTTTCCGGGCTTTATTAAAGAATTTTTCATTGACTTTTTAATAAAGCCCGAGAAAATGCGGAATAATCCTAAATTTTGAAACTAACTATCTCAGACAATTTTGGGCGCACAAAAGTGAAACTTTTCGTGTTATATTTTTTAAGTTGAGAGTCAACTTTTACTATTAGCGTCCTGAAAACTGTATAAAAATTATCAATTTTTGTGATTTTTAATAAATTGATTTTTTAAATTTAAACATGTCATATAATGAATGCTTACATTTTTTTTAAATACATTTTGTAATTGGAGGACGTCTGAGACCAATTGTTGCGCAAATAAAGGCCTGCTCTCGACTTTGCACCCTGTATATTCTAAACATTTCTGGGTACTACTTTGTAAGTCCATGGATGGTTTAAAAATATATTTGAATGCTGAAGTTCATAAAACGTTTTAATATTCCAACATAAAAAATATTTTCGAAAATTAATGCACCAATACACCGCTAAAATTATATGCAATTGAGTTTAGAATATATTGTTAATTTATAATAATAAGAAATTGAAACGAATATTTAAAAATTAGTTAGAAGGAAGAAATTTTAAAAATTTCCAAATACTTAAATATAATTTTTTTTTAATCAAAATATTTAACATACTTCATATTTTTAAATTTCAGTGCATGTGTGTATTCATATTTTCAGTTTACAGCAGCAGTTTACAAAAATGATGTTTACAGATATTTAAACTTATTCCACATGGCAATGTAATTGGTAATCACTAAATGTTTAAATTTCTTTAAAATGAGTCAACGCAATTTTTACTCATTTGATGTAATTACGCTATCATGGCATATTAAATAATAAACAAATGTAATTATTATTATTATTTTTAATAAAAAATATAGGAAGTATATTATTTATAATTAACATATCATTTCTTAGTATATTATTTATTTACTTATTAAATATATTATTTATTGTTTATTAATAATAATTATAATAAATAGTATAATAATAACAAATACTTATAAATAATAAAAAAAAAACAATTACGTAATAATTTATTTGTTTTCATTTTTTCCCTGTTGTTTTCATGTTTCCTTTATTTTACTAAATCTGGATAAAAATAACCCACCAGAGTTGTGCTTTAAAATTGATAACGTTTTCCCTTTTCCGTTTTTATATTATGTTAGACATAAGTAAAAGGAAAGAAAGACGTCCTCACCCAATCTCTGTCTATGATTATGCTAAAAACATAATTTTTACTTATTGGACGCCATTATTTTCTGGTTCAGAAGGTTAGTATAAAAAAAAAAATAATTAAAGAAAGAAAACATATAGAAATAGCTTTTGTATAAATACTTTATAAATAAAACTATTGCTCTTTTGTATATATATATATATATATATATATATATATATATATATATATATATATATATATATATATAATTATATTTCACAACACTTTTATCGTGTTGTATCCATTAATATAAATAGTTTTTATTCCAGAGAATGCTTGAATTCCAAACTTAAAAAGTCAATTTTTAGCCATTTTCATGACATACAGACGAGTGGCAAAATAATGTGTAATTTTCCGATTTAGCCTTTTTGTCAAATACCTAGAGAAATCTTGATAAAGTGCATAGAACTTCATGGGTATAAGAAACATGTTATTCCACATATATTTTGTCCAGAAAGAAAAGAAGGGATCTTAACAGGGGAGGGGGGGTGTTATTTTATTTATAAAAATTTGCACTTGAAATGCGTTGTAGCTGTAGCATTTATTCTTGTATGTGGCTTCTTTAATTTATGTGTATTCATAATTTTGTCAGTATCACGCGCATTTATTGAGAATAAAGTTTTTTGTTTTTTTTTAACTTTATTGAAAATTTGCGAAACATTTTTTGCTTATATAACATAAAGGGTTTTCAGATCAATTTAATGCCATTTCTAGAAAATTTGACATAGTGCATTAGACATAACATAATACAAATATAATATAAAAATATTAATATAAGATGAAATATGAGTATTTTTACTAAATAAGTTTTAACTTTGCATCCACAAATGGTGACAAAGTTTTTTTTACAAAATTTATTATCCAAATACATAAATACTCTGAAAAAATAACCAAAGCAATATCAGGGAAATTTAGAAACATATCATCGATAGAATTAGTTAAATTTAAAGCAGTGTGAAAGAGAAGCGAATGATAAGTGGTTTTATATAGATTTCAATTTAATTAACTTACAGTGTATTCCCAAGGACTTATTAAAAATAAAAATATGCATTACATACTTATACTTTTGCTTGTCTTTCATAGTGCTTAAATTTCAACTAATTCTGTTGACGATATCTTTTTGATTTTTCACAATGTTTGCATGAGTTCTATACATTTCACTAAATAATACCTAAAAATTTTTTTTCGTTAAATCTTGTGCATGCGCAGATAAACATCTTTTAGTAAAAATGCTCATTTTTTTGCATAAATTTAATGTTCTTACTCTCTGATTACAGAATGTTGTGTCTAATGTACTATGCCAAGTTTTCTAAAAATGACTTATAATAAATTAAAAACCGTGCTTATTATAAATAAAAAACACTCGAAAGTCTTTAATTTCGTTAAAGAAATTTTCTGTGATGGTGAATTATTAATGATAATTAAAAAGAGCGTCATAAAAATATGTTAAAGCTACAATAAATTTCAAGCATTATTAATTACAAGATGCTGCCAAATGTGTAAAAATATAATTTTATTAGTGGTTCTTTTGTTATCTTTGGGACATTTTTTTTTAAACATATGTGATATAACATGTTATTTACACCTACAAAGTATCCATCAAATGTTTCTCTATATTTCCGACAAAATGTTTAAATTCGAAAGTGTCGCTTTTTTTCTTATTTGGTTCCCCATCATCTGTATACGTATATAAAGATGCACAATAATTATTCTGTGGATTACATATGTGCTTATACTTGTGTGTATTCAGACTAGCTTTATCTAAATTACTATTTGATTATTAATCATAAAATTGACAGATTCATTAATTACATACAGTTCAATATACTCTTTATAAATATACGGCATTGTAGTTCTTAGATACGGTACAACGTATGTCTACTATGTACATATTTAATATTTATGAGTTTTGTACGTTATACACCAAAAATGATAAATTTGGAACAATAGTTTAAATTTTTCATGCATACGAAATAAAACTTTAAAAGATTAAATTAAAACAATATTGTGCATTGTGTTTTTACATAATGCCCAATGTTACATAATGTTTTTACGCAACCCCCCCCCCCAAAAAAAAAAAAAAAAAAAAAAAAAAAAAAAAAAAAGGATTATATTAACCAAGAGTGTTGTTTGTAACATTAATTTTCAGGTTCACTTAATTATATTTTTGTAGATCTCTATATAATTCAGATGAAAGAAAAATATAAAGCTACGCAGACTTATATATTTTTATTTATTTAAATTCGTTTAACCCTTTCAAAGGCTTTGGAATACATTATATCAAACCTAATTTTAATTCCCGACTGTAAAAACGTGTCCAAGAATTTTTTTTTACAAAGTTTAACTTTAATAATATAGAAGAAAAACTCCATTTTTTTTTTTTTTTTTTAATCTCTTATATTTGTTTGTACGTACTGGTGGCAGTTAATTTTAAATGATCAAAATTATCTTGTCCCTCAAAGGGTTAAGTGAGAATAACTTTTACACACTTAATATAAACATATTTGGTTACAAGAAGAAATATTTTTAGAAATTTCTTTATTAGCTATATATTGAAGAATGTTAAATATTGAATGTAGCAGACATATTTTCGTAATCAATTAATTAAAGAGGTATAATAAAAACGCTTTAAAGATTAAATTGAAATATATGTATGCAAACATTCAGATGCATTAAACTTGTCTATCACAGTTGACTTAAGCAAATTATTACAGTAAAATTCACGTCTGAAAAAGATGCATTAAATCTGAAAATGGAATATGAGAAAAATAAAGGAAAAAAATATGAAACTGTATTCCATATTTTATGTTGTGTTTTTATTCCAAACTTTATAACAATACTCTGTACTTTAAGAATTTAAATTTGTACAGTTTTTACTTTTTTTTTTCTCTGATACAATATATATATAGTCGAATCTAATTAACGTAAACCGCTTAACGTGAATAGTTTCCACAATCCCGCTAAAACAAAGGTCAGTTTCTGAGTTACTGACAATATAAACTACTGATAACATGAACAATTTTTTTTATTCCCCATGAGATTCCCGTAAACGAGGTTCGACTGATATATATATATATTATATATAATGTATGTTGCTTGGTAAAAAATCAGTAAGTAAGCTTAAAAAAAAAAAAATTATGCATCTAAATATCTCATGATAAAATGAGTATTTATCAAGAACAGGTGGATCTGTTATTATTTAAGAACTACAATGTTAAAGATGACTGTACCTCTTTAGATTTTGAAGCATGTATTTTATAGCCCCTGCTCTTTCCATTATATTACCATTTGATTTCGATGAATATAATAAAACGAAAAAGTACATTTTCCTTTAGAAAGAACTGAATGAATAAAAAAAAAAATTAATTTTAATTAAATTTTAATTTTAATAAGTTTAATCTTTTCAGCTATATACTACCATTGTTTCCAATAAATACTACAAATAAATAAATAAATAAATAAATAATAATAAAGATTCCTCTTTTAAAGAAATTATTTAAAATAAACAAAAGTAAAAAGCTGTTATACTATGAAATTTATACATTATGCATAAACATAACGGTTATAAATAATATTTTATTTAAAATTTAATGCACTTTTTTTTCCCCTTTACTTCATTACCATTTGATTTGAAGGTAACAAATAGGTTATAAATTGAAAATAAAAGAAACGCACTAGCTGTTTCAGGTCAAATTATCAGTCCGACTCTTCTTCAAGTGAAAAAAGAAAGCACCGAAATATTATTAAAGCAACTACGCATTCGTAAATTTTAAGTGAATTTCGGAGTAGTGTTGCTATATATTAGTATTTTGCAAGAAAGATATCTTACGAACTGTTATATAGTTAAACGCAACTCACAAATTATCTTAATTTCAAACTATATATATATGTGTATGTATATTTTGTCAAAAATATAAAAACATGAAACTTCATACAATATTTTAAATAGCTAAATGTGAAATAAACTTTTTTACTTTAAAAAATATACGAATTTAAAATAAATGTTGGATAAGAAATTAATAATCTCAAGAAATTCTGCCATAAAACGGAAATTTTAGAAACTGTTGTTATAAAAATTTCTTGTAAAATTTCTGTTTTTATTTCTTAATAAATTTCTGTTTTTAAGCATGTTCACTTAATATTTACCGTAACTGACTGTAAACATTTACAACATTAAATTAAATTAGCATTTTTATAAGCAGGCTTTTACTCACATCTCTTGAGAAAATCGATGCTATTGAATTTAAGAAAACTAATACATAATCTATTTTTTAGCATTTATTACATGGATATTGAAACTGAAATATAATTTTCTGTCTGACCAGTAGAATCACATGTACATGGTCATAAACGGTTATAAAAATTAAAAGAATAAAATTCATAATATTTAAAAAAATAATAAAAATTATCTACGTTATTTAATTTTTGAAAATTCTCCTTGATTTTGCACTAATATTGTTTATTAGTATAATCTGAATACATGTGTGCTTTACTTTGTGGATCGATTGATGAGTTAATTTTTATTTTTGTAATATTTTTAACTGTGGAATCTTCATGCAATTATTTTTTTTCTAATTCAAACATTATATATATACATATATATATATATATATATATATATATATATATATATATTTATTTATTTATAAATAAATCCACAAAATAAATGTACAGATGCATTTAGAGTATATTTATAAACTATAATAATATAAGATCGAAGTAAAAACTTAAGACTAAAGCATTTTAAACAATTTAAAAAAAAATTGTAATTTTAATTTTTTAAACTTTGGTAGTATTCAGGAAATTTTAATATATTTAATATTCATACATTTCAACTCATATAGAGACACTGTAAAACATACGCTGTGAAATAGGTGTAAACTCCATATTTTTTAAATATGAATATTTTTGCTTAATTTTACCACATTTAGTTACATCTTTCATTATAAAAGTGAAAAACCTCTTATTGCATTAAAATCCCATAAATGGCCTTACATTGTTTTTTCAGAAAACTAAAACTTCTAAATAATTATAAAAATGAAATTTCTAAGATTTTTCACATAATTTATAAATTCTTACTTCTCTGATTTGTTTTAAACGCTAAAAATAAATAATGCTTACAAAATCTTAAATTGTATTCCTACATATAAATTTGCAAAAAGTTCGTTATTTCAAAATCTATTTAGAAAGAAATAATTCACTTTACATTGAACGACCCATTATATGCAATGCAAACAATTCTAAGACAATAATTTCAAAGAAAGATTTTCAACGTCCACCATACCCTTATTAAGACTGACAAAATAACACAAGCACACATACCTTAAAATTAGATTTATAAGAAATTAATATATGTTTTTTTCTCTTGATAAGAAATTTAAATTATGTTTATTTTTTACACAAAAATCCCGCTTATTTATGACAGAAAAAATATTTGATGTCATAATACTATTATGACATATAAGTTTTGCTTGAAAATTTATTCATTGGTAATACTAATATTCAAATTCTGTTAGAAAACAAATTAGTAGTTAGATTTACTTTAACAGCATTTTTCAATTTCTCGAGCTAAAAAAAAAAAAAAAAAAAAACTTAAAAATAATAAGTCAAGCTTTTTAGCATCTGATTAATAATTATCTACAAACTTTTATTATAAGTATGAATAAAGTATTAAAAATATATGTATGTAAGATATATAAAGTAAATTCACTCTTACGTCTCTCTTTGATAATCAGAAAGTCATCAACATGAGAAAATTGATATGAAATCATTTGGTTTTCGCGCCTGAAAATTATGGAACTGGCAACCCTTGTTGGTAATTTGGCGGTCAAGTCAAATTTGGCAGCTTTCTATTTTGAGATAAAACAACACAAGTAGTCCTTTTCATTTTGTGGCATAGTCATTATTTAATTATTAGGGGGGAAAAAAACTATTTTTGTTTTATGTAGTTACTTTAATGAAAAATACAGAACTCAACAATTGTATTAAAAAAATGTTACAGAGTTTGTATTTAACAATATTTTGTTAAATAGTTTATTTTTATGATGAGGCAAGATATAAAAATTCGTCGTGTATTTAAAATGTTGCATGCTTGTTTTATTGAATTACATAAAATGCCAATTCAAGGAAAGTTTATCTAACTAAACAGGATGATAATTACAAAATCAAGCTAGTACGTCGTGGCCATTACAAAACTGTATTTTATATTTTCTTAAACAAATCCACGTTGTTCAATTAAAAGCAGTTATTTCTGCATTTTACATTTATGAAAAAAATGAGAGAAAGGAAAAAAGCCAATAATGGAAAAAAATATTATTTATTTATTTGTTTATATATATATATATATATATATATATATATATATATATATATATATATATATATATATATATATAAATTGAATTATTTCAAATTATTACAGAAGCTTGATTCAATTATTCATTTTAAAAATGGTGAGCTATTTCAAAAAATATTTAAAAAATTTTGCCGGCACGAAAGAGCGGGTGTGAATGATGCTACTCCATATACTGTCGGCAGAATTATTATTGAAGTTCTAGTAAATCAAAATATTTGCACCTAAACTGTTTTGTTGAGTAAATATTTATCGATTCATAATCTTAGTCTTAAGCTGTTTATAAAAAAAGTAGATTGATGATAAAAATTAGTGATCAAACTAATATCTATATAATATTTCTCTAACGTGGACCAATTTCAATTAATTTTTTTTTTTTTTTTTTTGAAACGATACGATAGTGGTAAAATTAATGAAATACGTCAGGATAAAAAATAATATTTAAAAATGAACAATATTTAAGCACGCGTATTCAGTTCAATGATCTAATAAAGAAAACATGACGATATTTGTTTGAGGACATTATTTTATGAGAAATGTATTTTTGAAAGTTATTTCTGCAAAATCTTTGCAAGAGTCAGTATAAACCTAGCAATATTTCAAAGATATAAACAGAATATGATATATTATCATAAATTGGCTACAAAACGCAATCATAAAAAATATAATCAAAATAAGATTTTTTTTTTTTTTTTTTTTTTTTTTTACAAAAAATTACTCCAAAATAAATAAAATGCCATTGCATACTTGGCAATTAAAATTTAAAAGGCAACACAGGGGTCCTTTAATAAAACCATACTGCTTGCGGAAGTATGAAAACTGAGTCATAAACCATGAATTTTATTTTGAAGCTTTTCTTTGAATAATACTGGTTTCACTATTGCACAATATTTATTTGGATCTAATAATAATTTGGCTTCTGGTAAATTAAAGTTTTAATTAAGGGGTGAAATTGATATAATATTTATAAGTTTCAAATTTTAAATGTAAATAAGAAAATAAATAAAGTGCGAAAATGCCGCACGGGTTTGCTAGTATATATAAAACGTGGATGTGTGCTTCAGTAATTTTTCTGCCGAATGTACAAAAAGTTTTTTTGAATAATTATCAGTATTGTGTGTATATATATATATATATATATAATCATTTCACAACCATTAGTTAAAAATAATCTGTGTATTTTTATACCAAACGTTATTCTAGATGACTGCACGGGTCGAAATTTTATCCTTTAAACCTTTAATTCAATCCTTTGCCGGTCCTATTGAATTTCCCTCTCCTTTTTTGAATGTTGTCAAATTTAAGGATTTTTTTGTTCAATATCCACCAATAAATTTCTACTGCATCGGTTGTCTAATCACTTCGAAGTTTATTCATTCATTATGTATAGCAAATATCACTCCTCAAAATTATTGGTGTTCGTTAAATAGAAGAGTCCCTCAATTTGGCAATACTATGTACAGCGGTTTAGAGCATTAGGGCCGGCAAAGGGTTAATATAGGAGAAAATGAATAAATAAATAAATAAAACATTTTTTTAGCTGTTTTTAATTATTTCAACCTCAAGATTTGATCAAGCGTATGATTACCGATTATTATTATTATTATTATTTTACTTACATCTGTCAAGAAGAAAGTATTGGATTCGTGAAAATTTCCGACTTTCGATTTTCGATGAATTCACACAGTTTGTGATTTTTGGAATATGATTTGACTATTGTTAGAAAATGTCTTTGTATGTGTGTTAGAAAGAAAATTTTGGACTCTGTTTCTCACGAGCCGGTGGACAGCATTTAACCAAACTTTATATTTGGCTAGACTTAAATTACTGCTAATTAGATTTTAATATGTGGCTTTCATAACATATTGCTTCTATATTGCAATCCTACTGGACAGGCTCTATCTAATCATCTATAGTTATAAATACACTAAGCTTGTACATGTGATGGAAATCATGTAAATCTGTACTGATTTTATTTGGGTACAAAAAGCCAACAGATGACAATTTAATTTCGTTTCTGATAAGTTAAAACCTTGCTTCTAAAGTATACATATTTCGTATGTTATTTATTGTTATTTAAATCCACCAAAATTGGTATATGATATTTATATTATTAAAAGGTATGCTGATTCAATTCGGATGTAAACTATCCACAATGTGGCGTTGCTGTTAGTGTCTGGGATTTCCAGTTGCCTATACAGCAGCACCTATTGGTGAAAATTGTACGAAATTATGTGTATAGAAAGTTAATTGTGAGAAGCTAAGTTTCTTGAAATTTTGTGCGTATTAATCGTTGGTGACGCTATTATATAGAATGGAATAAAAGGAACTTTTATAGCCGTCACAGTATAACTAGTTTTGTTTTGTTTCTGTTTTACTACTGCGCAAGATATTTATATTTTTATTGAAATATTACAGAAATTGCTACATTTTTACTAAATTTAATAATAAACAAAAGAGAAAAATCAAGCGGACCACTTAGTTTATAAAACACCTACACCCTACACCTAAACATACACTTTTGTACGTCTAAAATTTTAGTGAGTCCCCATATCAAACCACTTACGCTATACCCATACTTTCAATAAAAAATGGGCAAGGTTACTATGTAACTGAGGAATTATAAAATATATTTTTGAAATTAGAGAACGGATAGACAGACAATGGTGTTGACAAATTTAAATTTTAAGCATACTTTTAACTTGTTGGAAAGTTGAAAGCGTTTAACAAAATTTAAAACACTCTTCGATCAATTTTCGCTTATTATCCTCTAATATATCTAAATATTTCTATATGGCCTTATGAATCATAAGCTAACAATAAAATATTTTATAGGAAACATGCTTTATGTGCATACGAACAGTATTTGATAATTTTATTACGTTTCATGTAGCATATCTAAGTATGCTTTAAATAAACATTAGCAGGCTTTGCCCGCTTTGCTGCATAGTATATTTAAATAAATTCTCAAAATTCCATGTCATTATTAACAAAATCTCAAAAAATAATAATAATAATAATAATAATAAATAAATAAATAAATAAAAAATCGCTGAAATCAATCGAAACTTAAATTAATGTCCCTGCTGCGTTTGGTAATGGTTCTCCCGCTCCCAACATGATTAGTCTGGGTTTCCATTGCTTTCGGCAGCGTCTTACCCACTTTTTACTCTCCCTCTTCGGCGGGTAAGTTAGAAGTTTCGCGAAATACCACCGAAGTGCCTATTGCATACACTTAATCAATACCCACCAACCAAAATTCGACATTCTAAGATAATTTGAAGCAAAATTTTGGATTTCATAATGTGTGAAATTTGAAGGTATCGCAAAATTTTTTTAATAACGACCGTTATCATGAATGTAGACCATCATCAATTAAATCTCTTCTTTCATTTGACAGACACCTCACTTCTCAACCCAAATAAATAGATAAAAATAAATAGATAAAAATAAAATAAAAATTACTATTTAATTATGCATTATCAGTATTTAAAAAAGACTGTTTTTATTTAAATATTAATAACAATTTGGTGGGACACTCACACGGCTTTCTCTTACTCTTACCTAGCATTTGAATGCTATAAATGCAGATTGCAGGAGGGGGGGGGACCCCGTTTAAATATATTGCATAATGCCTACTATAAAAAATTCTTGGCTATTATTAAATTTAAAAGTTCATTCCAAATTTTTCAGTCAACTTTCTTTCTCACCACTCTTTCAAGCTTATTAATCTTGAACAAACATTTTTAGCAACCTCAAAATAAACTTCAAAATACAAAATTTAAATTATCTGCAAATATTTGTTTTAAAATTAGCTGATAACAGGCATACACAAAGATTAACCATTAAAAATTTGATTTTAGTATTCAGGGAACCTCAAAACGTGTAATTATAGGAAAAAAATAAGCTTTAAAATTTCCACTTAAAAAATTTCTTTGTTTACTCTGTTGTTATTTAAGCGTACAAAAAGAAAGTTATTTTAACTCTCTAGCTTACTATATATATAATTGCGGACGCCAAATAAACTTAAAGCATACAAAAGAAGTTATTTTAAACTCCTAAGCTTTCTAAAAAACTAAATAATAATTTCTAACAACAAAATCTACTTGCTGCTTTTATTCCATTGAAAAATTTGAATACTGAGAAAAAAAAAGTAGATGCACGCGCACGAGCATCATCTGAATAATATTTTCTTTTTTTTTTTTACAATAACAAAAATACATCACGTGAGTTAAAAATATAAAAATGAGAGAATAAAATAAAACATGGACAATATCTAACATCCTCCCACCTTTTAATTATATCTTATAATCAAAACTCTTCATTTTGATATCTCTAGAAGATTTCTTCTTCATAAAATCAGTCTGTCTGGCATTTTAATTAGTCTTCCAGATCTAGTCTTTCTAATTTCCCTGCAGGACTTATCCTCCAAAGGCTTTTTAATTTGTGCTTCCTTCACAGCTGGATTAGGAAACGTATTTTCAGCACCGTCACTAGATGATACTTCTAGAGGATAGATTCTTTGTATTGGTCGAAGTATCTCTGAATGAGATGTTTGTAACTTTACGAGTCGCACTTTTCCATCTTTGCCATGAATAAGCTCTATGATGCGTCCTAATGGCCAGTGCATCCTTTTTTTATTGTCCGCTCCCACCAATACAATGTCTCCTACAGAAACTGTCTGTTGGCTTCTTCTCACATTCGGTCGCTGAATAAGTAAACCCAAATACTCTGATCTAAATCGATTTCTTAAACTTTTCTGCAATGCTTGTCTGTATTTAAGCCTTCGTTTGAAAGAGTTTCCCTCGACTGCATCAATGTCTGGCACAATATATTCATGAATATCTTTCAAAAACATGGCAGGAGAAATTGGCTTAATAGATTCTTGCTCTGACATGTAAGTCAAAGTTCGAGAATTGATAATGCTTTCGCAATCAGCCAATACAGTAATCATTTCTTCATAATTCAAGCACGCTCGCCCAAGGACTCTTTTTAATAGATCTTTCATCAGTCTGATGAGCCTCTCCCACCACGCCGCAGTTGGCGGATTGAATTTCCATTCAATTGAATTGGTTGCTGCATCTTTTTGTATATGATTCCAGTTCAGTCGTTTCAAATAGTTGGCTGCACCAACAAAATTAGAGCCATTATCGCAATATATAATGGAACATCTTCCTCTACGAGATATAAATCTTCTTAAAGCCATCAAAAAAAACCTCGGTAGATGCTGATGTAACAAGTTCAAAATGTACTGCCCGATAGATAGCACATGTGAACAAGATAACCGAACTCTTTTGATTGTCTTTCAGAAACAAAGGACCAGCCATATCAATACCAATGACCTGAAACACAGCTGCATCTTTCACTCGATTTTCTGGTAGAGAAATAGGCGAAGATTCCACGTTCTTAGAGTTGAATCTTTTACAAGTAGTACATTTAGATAAAACAGATGTCACAGTTCTTCTTCCATTCAAAATCCAATATTTTTCTCTAATCAAATTTAAAAGAATCTGAGGACCTGCGTGACAATTTTTCCGATGAAAATATGAAATTAGTCGTTTAACAACTTCATGGTTAGATGGTAGAACGATAGGTGTGAGAAAATCCTTCTTGTCTTGTCTATACAAAATTTTAGTTTTCACGCGGATTATATCTTCCTCATCTTTGAAAGTCTCAAGAGTTTTCAATTTCTCATAATCTTTAGAGGAAAAAGCTTCCTTCTGAATCATCCAAGCTATTTTCATTTCTGCTTTGTGAAATTCCTGACTTGTCAATTCCCCTTTCACTTTATCCTTTGGATTACAAGTATTGTGTTTAAAACGGAGAATCCATCCCACAAGGCGAACGATTTTCTCATAACATGAAAAATAGTGATAGTACCAAGTATTCTGTGAATTTTCATCTACATTTATCAGTAATTTTGTAGATTTTAACTTTTCTCTTTCAACGTCTTCTTCATTTATATTCTGGCAGATGAAATCCATATGTTTATTATACTCATATGGATTCTTAAGCCACGATGGACCCTCCCACCATTTGAGAGAGACAAGTTGTTTGGCTTTACAACCTCTAGAGGGTAGATCCGATGGGTTCATTTCACTGGGTATATATTTCCATAAAGAAGGATCAGTCAAACTCCTGATTTCTTGAACTCGGTTCCTGACGAAAACTGACCAGTTCTCTTCTCTGATTATCCATGCAAGAACTGTCGTGGAATCACTCGAAAAATATCTTTCCATATTTTCCCAACTGAATGCATCTGTTACTGATTTCGATAATCTAGCACCAATCAAAGCCGCTAAAAGCTCCATTCGAGGTATAGTTGGGCACTTTAAAGGACTGATGCGGGATTTGGCAGCCAGAAGGAATAATTTCACTTGATCAGCTTTTTCTATTCTCAAAAATACAACAGCAGCATAAG
Source organism: Salticus scenicus (assembly GCA_963930645.1). Lineage (NCBI taxonomy): Eukaryota > Metazoa > Arthropoda > Arachnida > Araneae > Salticidae > Salticus > Salticus scenicus. The sequence goes on from OZ005652.1 coordinate 354,593,764, forward strand.
CCTGATTACTAGCATCACAAAATGTATAAAGAGTACATTTTTTTAAATTATCTGGAGTGACTTGAATGTATCGCGGAATCTCAATTTCTTCCAATATATTTAATTCACGAAACCATCCGATAAACTCGTTTTTTAGATCCCCGGTAATTTCTTCATCCCAGGTTAAACCAATTTTCCAGGTTTTCTGTAACATCATCTTGGGGCAAATCATGACTGGTGAAGTAAAACCAATTGGATCAAAAACTTTATGTGCCACTGATAGCATAGTACGTTTTGTTATTTTCTCCAGATTTACATCTTTCGTCCAGGATACATTGACCTTTAAAATGTCCGAAAATCTGTTCCAGTGTAATCCAAGTACAACAGCTTCTTTACCGTGTTCCGTGTCCTTTCTCTCTTCTGTATGTTCCCATCCTCTTAGGTCGAATCTGCCTTTAGACATTAGGTTTTTAGAGCAAGTAATAAATCTCTTTAACTCTTCCTCTGTACGGACACTCGTAACAACATTGTCAACATAGAAGCTTCTCAACAATCTTTGCTTAAGTTCTGGGTCGTATTCTTCATCATTTTTAATATGGTATTCTATTACTGAAGCTAGCAAAAAAGGTGAACTCTTGACTCCAAAAACGACTCTAGCATGACGAAATATTCTAAGCTCACTTTGTTCTGGATTGCTCCACCAGAGGAAACGTAAAAAATCCCGATCTTCTTTCCGGATGCTTATTTGCAAAAACGCTTTCTTGATATCAGCTAAGACACCGAATTTATTTTCTCTAAATCGCAAAAGTATGTCAGGAATTAATTCAATGAGATTTGGACCGCAGTGTAGACATTGATTCAAAGATGGATGGTTTTGGATTCTTGCTGATGCGTCAAATACTGGACGAATTGGAGTAGTGCTATTCTCCTTTATAACTGGTCGATGAGGTAAGTAGTGTCCATAAAAGGACCTTTCACATTCAGGGACCTCTTCAATAATTTTGTCGCCAAGCCATCCTAAAAGTACTTCCTCATATTTTTCATAAATATTACTCGCAAGTAGTTTTTGTGTGACATTGGTTAACCTTTTCTTGGCTAAACACAAATTATCAGGTAAAGGTGGTTTATCTTCAGCCCATGGCAAGGATATTTCATAACGACCGTCTTTATTCCGTGTTACTGTCTGTAGAAAGTGTTCTTTCACTTGACGATCTATTTCCATCTTAGATAGCTTTTCGTTTGGATCACTTATTCCAAGTAAATCTAATCTCCATAAGTCAGAAATTTCTGCTTCTTTTACAAACATGGAAGTAACTGATAGAGCTAAATTTTCTTTAGATGAACTTTCTTGAGGAACTTTTCCCATTAATGTCCAGCCAAAAAGTGTTTCCATTGCAACTAGCCCAGAGGACAACACTTCTCTTCGACCTGTCAATAGTTTACCGATTATATCAGCTCCAATCAGTACTTGAATAGATTCATCTGCATCGCCAACATCTGTCAAAACAATGTCTTTCTCGGCCAATTCTTTCAGCCAAGAACCTTTTCCCACAGGTTTAACATTTTCACATATAATATTTTGATCCAAAACTTCAAAATTGCATCTGAATTTCCCTGTCAAATCTCTTAATCTTATTTTATAAAAGTTATGTTCATATTCTTTGGTTGAGACTCCGCCAAAAAGTGAATGTACAACCTTTTCTTTTTTAATGGCTGCATATTTCATTTCTTCTGCTAATTTCTTCAAAATATACGATCTTTGTGAACCAGTATCCAAAATTAGACGAATAGCCTTTTCTTTATTATCAGAGACGACTTTTGCTTTGAGAGTTTGAAGAAATACCCTTGGATTTTTATTGAAATTTGCCATATTTACTTCACTTTCATTTGACTTTTCTTTCTCTTCCCTTTCATTTGTTTTGCCTTTATCAAGACTTTGGCACATCACGGTGGAATGTTTTCTGTCACAGATAAAACACTTCAGGACAGCTTTACATTGTTTGGTAGTGTGACCTGACCCCAAACAGAGGAAACAGCATTTCTTATCCTTTAGAACACTCTGCTTCTCATTAAAACTCATCTTTCGTGCCGTAAAACAGTCTGAACTCATATGCTTTCCATTACAAAACACGCAATTTTTCTTTAGATCCTGTTTAAAAGAAGTCGTTAATAAAGTAGAGGCAGTGGGTATAGGCTTAACAACATCAGTATAAGTCCTTCTTTTTCTATAATTTCGGTCATCATTTTTCTTCGCCAGACCAAAACCGGCTACCGCCAAATTTATTCTTTCATCTCCTTCAACTTCACATTTGAGAAATTGCATCAAATTGTCCAACCGTTCTTTCGCATCAGAACTAGTAGAAACAATGTTACTTCTATTCCAAGCTTTCAAAAATTCAGCTGGAAAACAGGATTCTACCATAGGATATAATATAGAAGCGCATTTATCAGTAGTGACACCCAACGTTTCAAGAGCCCTTAAATATGATTCAAGTTTATCGTACAATGAAGTAAGAGAAAAGTTTTCTTTTGTATGAGCAACTATAATTAATTTTAATAATTCTCTAACGTACACTTCAACTAGAAGATCATCTCTTCCATAACGAGCTTTTAGACTCTCTATAACTTTGGCATAGTTGGCGCCAGTTGGCGGAAAACTGTCTACGACTTCTCGTGCTCTGGAACCAGCGACCGTTGCTTGAATGAGGTACTGGAATTTGTTTTCTGGAGGAATATCGTTATCTTTATCTATCTGCTCAAACTGACTCCAGAATGGTAGCCCTTCTTTTAAATCCCCATCAAATTGTCGGAATTGTAACTTGGGTAAGGAAATTTTTCTTCTAGATGAATTATTTTCATTAACAGTTAAAATTGACTCCCCTTGAATGTAGGCCTGTGACTGTATTCTAGCCAATTCCAACTGTTGGTCTAATTCCATCTTCTTTATCTCTAATTCTTGATTAAGCTTTTCTAATTCAATTTTTTCTTCTTGTTCAAGTTTAAGTTTTTGTTGCTGAAGATCTTTTTCTTGCTCGACTTTCAATTTTTCTTTTTCTTGCCTCTCAACAACAGCCGTTGATAGAATTTCTTGCACAAAATTGGGATCATTTTTATATTCGTTGCTATTCAAAATAATTTCCTTCAAGGTAGCAATAGTACATTCAGGAGGAATTATTTCGCCAAGCTCTTCCGCTACAAACTTCAGATCGGCTTTTCTAAAACCTTTAATTGCTTGAAACATTGTTTTACTTCGTCCTGTCGCGTAGACGTCACAAAATGTTATTTAAGCGTACAAAAAGAAAGTTATTTTAACTCTCTAGCTTACTATATATATAATTGCGGACGCCAAATAAACTTAAAGCATACAAAAGAAGTTATTTTAAACTCCTAAGCTTTCTAAAAAACTAAATAATAATTTCTAACAACAAAATCTACTTGCTGCTTTTATTCCATTGAAAAATTTGAATACTGAGAAAAAAAAAAGTAGATGCACGCGCACGAGCATCATCTGAATAATCTTTTCTTTTTTTTTTTACAATAACAAAAATACATCACGTGAGTTAAAAATATAAAAATGAGAGAATAAAATAAAACATGGACAATATATAACATCTGTAGGTTTGAAATATTAATTATCATTCCTAGGTAGCCCTGTAGATGAATGGAGAATGATTTTCATGCCATATTTTACACTAAACATACTTTTATGCATATAAAAAAATATATGTTAACTTCTTTTTCTTTAGTACAGGCTACAGATATCAAACTGTAAATAGCAAAAAAATTTCGCTCACATACCTAATGTATTTGAATTCTCTTGGATGTCCCTGTACAAGAAACATTTGCTTGATCTCAAGCAAAAGCTAAGTGCAGCATCCCCTTACATGATTCAGATGTAGAATACTAAGTTTTCACATTCTGGAATTATTTGTTTTTGAAATGTGCTGATACCTGGCATACATGTACAGGCATACACAAAGACAGACAGACACACACACACACACACACAGATCAAATACAAAAACCTGATTTTGGGATTCAGGGGACCTCAAAATGTGCAAAAATATTGCAAAAAATCAGTTTCAAAATTTGACCCAAAAACAATACTTTCGGGTCAAATTTTGGATTTTTCTTATCCATATCTGTGGATTAGAGAAAGAAAAGAAAGAAAAATATATGCGATAGTTAAATAGAGGAAAAAAAATAGCCAAATTAGCGAGAAAACTGCCAAACCCTTTGACTTCCTGTAATAGCAGATGCTTGCTTATCGTTAAGTTAAAGCGCGAAAAGTTTTGTCACATTCTGCAATTCTGTTGATGGAGTGCAGACCGAACCTTGTGCTGTTTGCTGATCAAGCAGTAGATTACTTATTCAATAATAACATCCGTGATTAGTTTTTTTATCTAAACTCTGGGAATGCATAAGATTTTCATGACAGAAGACAATCATTTTTATGCTATGTAGAAGATCTTAGAAAATTTATTTTTCTAAGGGTTTATTATTATTATTATTATTATGACAAATGAAAAAAAAAAAAAAAAGAAAGGGAAATTTGTTTTAAATCATCAGAAAACGATGGTTCAATTTTTCGTTTTAAAGGTGATATCGAATTCTTTTGAAAGATAATCATAGTAAAAATTTTTATCCACCCCTCCCCCATCCCCGTATACTTATTCCTAGGGGAAAAAACAATGTCCTATGAATAATAATAATAATAATAATTAAAAAAAAAAAAAAAACTGTTTGAGTTTGATTATTACTCGTTATACAGCTAAATTGAATCAATAATGTATATCAAATGTATGTCACACAGAAGGTTTGGTGAGTATATATATTACAGAAGCTGATAGATAGCCTTTCTGTGAGTGGAAAATATTGGAACGTGGCAGTGCCCCCTGTCGTCCAATATGCACCCAAAGGCAATCTGTAGAGTTTTACGTAATATTAATTTCACGTACCAAATTTACAACATTTATAAATCACAGAAGTTGAGATTTTTCGTTTCCGTTATGAGATTACATTGCAACATAGCCACGCCACCTGTTGGCCGATGTGCATCCAAAATGGACCAGTAAAGCTTTACATAAAATCGATTTCACTTATAACTTCAGTGTATCACAAAATTTAAGTGTTAAATCACAAGAATTAAAATATTGCCTTTCAGTTAAAATGATTAAATTGCAAATTAGCAACGCCACCTGTTGGACAATGTATACATCCAAATTGTATTAGCAGAAGTTATGATGATATATACCAATATATTAAGTTTAATGCAATTGTACACTATAAAAGCTGAGATATAGCCGTCCCATAAATGGAGGTTTTCATAACATAGCAGCGCAATCTATCGGACGATATATCCCAAATGAAATTTAAATAAACTCCAATTTAGGGCAAGATCTAATTATGTAGTTTGGTTGAATTCCATACATTGATTCATGAAATACAAAATTCACAAAATTTTTCCATGAGTTTAAAATTTTGTAATTTTTTTTCACCTCACCGCTACTGATTCTTGAAAAGCATTCTTTACTTACGTGCTAACAAAACGTTAAACTGAAAATGTAAAAAATGCTCTATTCTCTATCAAGCTAAAAATTATAAATTTCGAATAACTTACGAAGTTTTTTAATTAGAATGTTAAAAATATCTCAATAGGATTCTTATCAATATCATAAGCGATATTTTAAAACTAGTCCGATCTCTCTGCAATCATTTGTTCTTGAGATATCGTGTACATGGACTAACGGGCTATCACGTTAATGGGTGCCGATACACATTAACAGATACCATACCAACCTTTTGACTTCCGGATTCCTCACGCCACAAAACGTGTAAAAAAATCAAAAACTGAAGTCAAAAATTTTCATGATTAACCTAGTTTCCCAACCAATAGTACTAAAAAGTCATTTTGTCATATTCGTTATAATTACACTGTTACAGAACGTGTTATGACGGTGTTACACTTGAACGTTCTATATAGAACTAGAATTGTACGTTTTATAGATGGTACAAATCAAACATTTTCAGAACGTTCTAAATAATACTATTTCTGAACGTGTTTTAGAACGTTCTTTTGACACGAAACACGGTGTTTGAACTATTGAAACCGTTATTAGACGTTCATAGAACGTTCCTGTGCTACTTGGGGTTACTGGTAAAAATGTTTTCTCTTACCGAAAAATCACCGACTTAGGCTGCAGTTAGCGGTCTTATAACTCGATTGGAAACTGTAATTTGTGGTAATAGCGGACAATTCAAAAAAATGTATATGCCTATGAACATTTGTATGCAAACAAATAAAATATAGTTTTTTATGGAATTGCGTGATCCTCACAGCAGCGATCTCTATCGAAGAAAATTTTAGCAGTTATTTTTTCCTTACTCCCCCCCCCCCCCCCACTCCCCAAAAAAATCCTCTTCACGAGAATAATTTTTTTCGCAAACCGCATTCAATTCCATGTTGTTCCACATTCATTAATATGATCTGGGAGATTTAAACAGACTTTTCTGAAACGATATTTTCAATTAATTTTTCCGTCTTTAATTTTCATTTTCGTCTGGATGATATATATACGAATTTGATTTCGCATAAATATTGTTTCTGAATTATCGTCATCCAGATTGATATTTGTAAGTAATGGAGATGTCATACGAAATTTTACTATATCTTTCCTAGAAACAATTATCTTAAAAGTATTTATAAAAGGGAAATTAAATGAAGAATGATAGCGTTCATTTATAATGGATGTATTTCATAATTACAGATATTTGTACACTATTGCGGAAGTATTTCATCTAAGAAAAATAAGTTTAAAATACTTTTCTCTTTTATGCGCTTTCTCTTCTATTGCTTTAATTATATAGATTGTCTTTGTTTATTTTCCTTTCAAAAAAATAAATTTTTCGAAGCATAAAAATAATATATTTCTCATACAGGCATTCTTTTAGATGCTGCTGTAATATATTAAATGCGGAAGGAATATAGGGTAATATATTCGAATATATTACCCTATGTTCCTTTCGCATTTCCATGTAAAAACTAATTCTCATAAATTTTAAAATGAAAGCTACAATAAAATGTATTTAAGAGTATGTGTCAATTATTTTTTGCTCATATATATATATATATATATATGGTAGAAGCACCTTGCTTTTCCCGACATTTGATTAAAAAACCAGCTTAGTTCTCTTACTGCAGCCACGAGCGATCAACCTTGACGAAATGACGTAACCAACAGGTAGCTGCGATGTCAGGTGTCGTCATTCTCATCTCCTGCGCACGCATCCTCATAGACGGAATCTTGGAGCAAGCGCGCTGAGACGGCAGACGGCTGTTTGTATTTCGACGATGGCAGGACCGAGCTTCGCTACGTTACTTACGACAGACGGTTGTAATAACGAGTTGTTTTTGAAGCTGTTATACATCACTTTTAATAGACGGAATGTCCAAAGCTTCTATAAGTTGTGGTGATTGAAAGTTTTATGGAACTAACGCCAAGTTAAGAATAAGTAACTATTTACAATAGTATTAGACTATTACGATTTGACTTTTATAAGTGACTGTTCTGGTCGGCTGTTTAGTATTAATTCATATTATCATCTTGTAATTAGTGTATATTATAGTTTTACCTTTCATTAAATTTGAAATAGAAATTAATAATTGTGTATTATTTAATTATTAACGCCCACTTAATTTCCCCACTATATTCTTCAGAAGTGGGATGATGGACCTGAACAAAACTTTGATTGACCGAACTTTTCGTTGATTAAAAAAAAAAAAAAACTGTGGTTGAACTGTATTTCTACAAATCAGCGCTGAATTACATTGAAGCTTTTGTGCAAAGTGTTAAAGTGTTGAATAACGATGAATCGACTAGTCGCGAATGATCAACGAAAATTTGAGTAGGAAATTTAAATATTGAAATAACAAGGCATCTGTTGTTCCTGTTCTGCAAAGGTACGCCAACTTTTTTTTTGCATAATAATTTCTTTAGAGGATATTCCTCAAATAAGAATTGCACTCGGGAAGGAAAAATATAATAAAATAAAACTTCTGCATCGCTTTTTATTCCATGTCGACGGTGATCGGAAAAATAGATGCAGAATAAAAAAAAATTACTGGTTTCATTTTCGCCGTTGGTGATGAAGACTACATTCCTAAACAAAAAATTATAAGTGATAATTTTTCTTTAAATGAACTTATCACAATCAGTAATTTATTAAATGTCTCTTTTGACGGAACGAAAGAAGAATTACGTGACAGATTATTGTCAAAATTATGTGATATTGAAACACTAACAGATGAAAATTCTGAAAATGAATCGGACATTGAATCCGAAAACGAATCGGAAAGTGGCGATAGTGACGTCACGAAAATTGATTCATCAGTGCAATGCCATAATGATAATAATAATCATAATAATTGTGTTAATATTAAGAATTCTGGAACACATAGTGCAGCCATTTCATTTACTGATTTTGAGAATAATATTTCTAAATTTAGCGGTGAGCCGCATGAAAACATTAACTTATGGTTTACAGAATTTGAAGAAATTTCTGAAATGTTTAATTGAAATGAACTACAGAAAATTATTTTTTGTAAACGATCTTTGAGCGGAAACGCTTTATTGTTTATTAAATCTGAAAAGGTGCTGCTTACGTATAAGAAATTTAAAAAAGCGCTCATTGAAGAATTCAAAATTGAAACTAATTCAGCTGCATTGCATGACATATTGAGTAAAAGAAAAATGCGAATTGATGAAACAGCTACTGAATATATATATATATATATTTAATTAGAGAATTAAGTAAAAAGGGGCATATTGATGATGCTGCCATCATGCACTATGGGATCCAAGGAATTAATGACAAATATGGAAATAAAATTATTTTGTATAGTGCAAAAAATTTTCGCGAATTTAAAGAGAAAATTAAAATGTATGAAGTGTTTAAACGCGATAGTGATAAATGTAAACATAGATTTGATAAAGTGGAGCATAATGCAAAATTGAAACCCATAACAAGTAATGTAGTCGAAAAATTTAATCCTAAAAGTGAAGTAAATAAAATCTGTTATAAGTGTGGTGATAAAAACTACTTATCTAGAGACTGCCACCATAGAGCTAAAGGTTTAAAATGTTTTTCATGCAAACGCTTTGGGCATAAGAGTTCGGAATGTCCATGTTCGAAACCTGAAATCGAAGCATTATGCATTGGAGTAAATCAAAACCTGAACAAAAACATTCAAATAAATAATGTGAATTTTACTGGTATTATTGATACAGGGAGTGAGGCAACACTGCTGCTTAAAAGTGCCTTTAATAAATTGAATGTTAATAGATTAAATCCCATGAGTCCCACTTTGAAGGGGATCGAGAAAAGTTTCGTAAAGCCGTTAGGCTCATTTGACGCAAACCTTAAAGTTGATGATTTTGAATCTAAAACCAATGTTTATGTTGTAAATAATGATTTGATACACTATGACGTAATCATCGGAATGAACTTGTTAATGTTAGGCGAGACGACAATAAATGAAAATGGTATTTTTGTAAAAAACAAATCTAGTTCCGCCGAGGTAAATTTAGTAACAGTTCTTCCAATAAATGCATATCAAAATGAAGTTAACACAGATATTTCTATTGACGCTCCCATTGACTTTAAAAGTAAAATTTCTGAGAAGTCCCCAGAAATAAATAAAACATTAAATAGTGTTGAAAAGTGTCAAAATAAAAACCCTCAACCTGTTAAGTTGTCAAAAAAATCATTAGAATCTTCCAAAAAAGCTGCAAGTGAAAATAATGACGATGACGAAAATAATGACGAAAGTGATGACGATAAAGAAATGCTTTTAAAGGACGATAATAGTGAAGATGATGGCAGAGAGGACGAGGAGGAGCCTCAACGAAAGAAACAAAATCAGATGAACATTTCCCAAATGAAATCGCAAAATTAAGAAAAAACTCTTTCAAAGAAAGACGAAAAACAAATCCTATCTAAAAAAGTTTTGCAGTTAGCAGAAGAGCTGAAAGAGTTGAAGAAAAAAGTTGAAGAAAATTCCAAACTTCTTAAAAGAAAGAAATTGAGAAGACAACATTTCACGGTAGATTCCATCGATTGTAAAAGACAGAATGTTCCAAAAGAAGAGACTGCCAGTATAAATTTGAAAAAAATGTTTATTTTATCACTTCCAAAAGAGAATACAATCCCAGGTAGCACAGTATGGTATTTTCAACGTTGAACAAACGGCAATGCATTCCGTTGAATTATCGTTTTTCCGTAACGTTAATAATCTGAAAATATGTCTCGTGGATTTCCGCATCTTTCAACGGTTGTTTTAATACATTTTACAACGTAAAAAAACCCGTTGTAAAAGGGTTGTACGAAAGGTTTTGTACGTTTTTTTTATAACCTAAAAAAAAAAAAAAAAAAAAAAAAGTTGTAAAATGGTTGTTCAGAATCGTAATACTGTCGTGCTTTTTATATCAGTTTTCAACGGCTTTTCTTATGTCTTATAAACGTTGAAATCCAAGAAAAATAGCTATCTCCATATATCCGTTGAATTTTTGTTTCTAAAATATTGCTAATAATTTAAAAAAGAAAAAAATTCCCTTTTTTTTTAAAAAAAAAAAAAAAAAAGAAAAGAAAAGAAAAGAAAATGGAACATTCTTTTTTACTTAATTTTTAGACTTCTTAGTTCCCCATCATACTATAGGTATGGGGACCTTAGGTAATGGTGAAAATTTTCGACCTCGGTTTTTTGACTTTTCTACACGTTTTCAGGTGTGAGGAATCCGAAAATGACAAAATTTGTATGGTGTCTGTCTGTAGGGTGTCTGTTAGTCCGTTAGTTCGTTAGTCCGTTAGTTTGTTAGTCTTTGTACACGATATCTCAAGAACAAATTGTCGCAGAGAGGTCAGATCAGTTTTAAAATATTACTTTCGACACTGGCAACAACCCTATTCATTTGCAACATTCGAATTTAAAAACATCGTAAGTTATTCGAAATTTACGATTTTCTTAACATGGGAGAATAGGACAAAAATTCACTTAAACGTGCATTAAATGGAAACTTTTTACTGTAAAAATGTCAGACCAGTTTTAAAATATCAGTTTTGATGCCAGAATGAACACCAGTAACTATAAATACGCTACTCGCAAGTTAATGGAAATTTACGAATTTCTTAACATGGCAGTATAGGGCAAAATTTCACATAAACGTGAATTTTTAGAGATATTTTCATCGTAAAGATGTCAGACTACTTTTGAAACATTATTTAGGACACTGGCATGAATATTAATGACTATGAATTTTCCAATATAAAGATTTCGTAAGTGATTGGAAATTTACGAATTTCTTAACATGGCAAAATAGAGCAAAATTTCACATAAACGTTAATCTTGAGGGATATTTTCATCGTAAAAGTGTCAAACCACTTTCGAAATATTATTTAGGATACTGGCATGAATATCATAGACTATGATTTTTCCAATTTAAAAAATTCGTAAGTTATTTGGAATTTACGATTTACTTAACATGTCAGAATAAGGCAAAATTAAGCATAAACTTTCATTTTGAGGATCCTAAATACATTAGACAACTTCAAAATTACTTTTATGATATTTGTTTGAACATGATTGAATACAAATATTGTAATAGGAAAATTTCGTAAATTATTCGTAATTTACGATTTTATCAACATAGCGAAATTGTAAATTTTTCATATAAATATGAATTTTGAGGATTATTGCATTGGAAATAGTAGCATAAAAACTAAAACACGGAATTGACACCGATAAAATAAATTAATAGATTAGAATAATATAAATATATCGAAGTGAACGGTGGATAGCCTATTAGGCGGGGATTTCATTCTGTCACTGTATCAAGCTTTGGTCAAATTTATTTCTTTTATTATGATTATAATATGTCTCGCACTAGAAATTTATAAGAACATAAATATGATGGGGAACTGAGCAGAGTCCACCTATGCCAACTAGTTTTATTACTAATTTTATTACTTTTTTAATACTCAATATACGAAAATATTAGATTCGTAAAACTTTTCAACTTCCGTTTTTCGAGAAAAGCTAAATTTCATAGCACATACAACTACACAAAATATAATATGTGAGACAACCAATATAAAAACGAATGCTGAATTAGTTAAGAGTGTGTATCAGCAGACAGGCGAAGCTCTCATTACTCACTTTCAGAGATTTTTACATGACATCTCAACATCTGTTAATTAAAATTGCTGCAAATTCTGTATATAAAACCTTTATTCTGAGAAGCTGTATAAAACTTTAGTGCATGTTAAATAACTGCAAGTGGCGCTTTTATATAGAACATACTATTTTTCTTATCAATTGTTTATGGAGTTTGATGTAATTATAATCAACAGATGCTGAGATGTATCCATGTGGAAAACAGTTCATATATAACATTCATAGATTTCAATAAAAAAATCACTATACTAATTATATATGTTTTAAAATTGTATTAAAATATTTTATTTATGTACATTTTAGTTAGTTTTAATTCATACAATTTAATAATAATAAAGATAAAAAAATCGAATATTTAAAATTTCCATAAACCAACATTTAGATCCCTGTGATTGTCTATTTATTAACTAAGAGTATTTATTTGAAATTAAAAGATAATCAAAATGATAATAATTAGTGATTTTAATAATAAAATAAACAAATCTAAGCGGAAATTGGCAGTGTTAATTAATGTAAACAAAAATTAAAATTTGCAGTTTAAAGACAAAAAAAAAAAAAAAAAAAAAAAATATTAATAATTATAGAATAAATAAAATCAAAGCAGAAAATGGGAAAGTTAATTAATGTAAACAAAAATTACAGTTTGCAATAGAACGAAAATCAAAAAAGTAATAATTTTATTAATAATAAAATAAATAAATAAATCGGAAATTTGGAATGTTAATTAATGTAAACAAAAATTAAAATCTGCAATTAAAAGAAAATCAAAAATGTAATAATTCTATTAATAATAATAAAATAAAATAAATCTAAGCCGAAATTGTGAAGAAAGTAAAATTTTACAAAAGTACAGTTTAAAAAAAAAATATTAAATACTTAAAGTTAGATCGACCCCTGAAAATTTAAGACTCACAATAGAATTATCTTAGAGGATTACACTCCTGTAAATGATGAGACGTTGTCTGTCGCCGTAGATGGCTTTAATTATCCCATAAAGGGAAAAGGCACCATGAAGTTAAGATTCGGCCAATAAATTTTGTCTTTTAAGGACACAATGTATATACCTAGCCTTAGAAGGAACTTATTAAGTGGGCCTCGTATGGATATTTTTGGTGCTTCATTTCATGGCAAAAATGGGAAGGTGAAAGTATCAGATAGAAATAATGAATATCTTTTTACAGTCATTCTTAAAAACGGCCTTTATGTTACTGATGCAAAAACAGTTGCTGAGAAGCGGTCAGTTAAGTTTGCCGCAAACACTAAAACTGAAAGGGGAATTGATACATTAGATTTGTGGCATCGTAGATACGGACATATAAGTCCGAGTTCAATTGAACGTATAAAGCGAAAAAATGTTGTAAAAGGTCTTCCTCACCTGAACTTCAGTAATTACTCATGTGAAACTTGTATTTTGAATAAGTTTAGAAGAGTTACATATAAGCGGGAACATGAAATTAAGTCTAAAGCCCCGGGAGAAATGATACACACTGATGTTTGGGGTCCGACCACAACAATTGGTCGTGATGGGGACAGGTACTTTTTGTCAGTAATAGACGATTTTAGTCGGTATGTGACCACTCATCCCGTGGTTTCGAAGCATGAAGTTAGTGATAGGTTACGTCATCATGTACTGCGGATGGAAAACTATTAATACCCGTCTGAAACGTGTGAGGTCGGTCAATGGAAGTGAGTACTTAAGTAATGACCTATCTGATTTTTTTTAAAGAAAAGGGTATTAAGCACGAAAGGTCAAATGTCTACACGCCGTAACAAAACGGTTTAGCGGAACGGTTTAATCAAACTGTGCTAAACAACGTTAGGTCGATACTGGATGATAGTAACCTTCCGGATACATTTTGGCCTGAAACTTTAAGGTACTATTCGTATACTTGGAATCGTTCTTGTCCCAAAAGGACTAAATGCACACCTTTTCAAGAATATTATGGCAGAGTGCCATCAATCAAGCATTTAAGGCCTTTTGGTTGCACAGCTTATATTGGCAAACCTCGCCAGTTGAGACGGTCTAAATTTGAAAGACGTGCCAAAAAGGGTATCATGATAGGATACGCGTCAAAAACACGGGGGTACAGGATCTTTATTCCAGAAGACGATAAAATTATAGAGTCTATAAACATCAGGTTTAATGAACAGGAACATGGAAGTTGTAGCGCTGATAGTGGAAGCATCCTGTACCCTGATGTCTGTGATAGGAACAATCCGGTAGAACCTCCCAATCAGTATTTTGTCTCATTAAATCCTCCATCCTTATCTGATGACGAATATGAGGATGCCCAAACAGATGTGGAGGAAGAAGTTCAGGATGAGCCCCGTACAGTTGAGTGGTATAGAGAGTTAAAACATCGGAAGGAAGAGACCCGGGTCGACGTGTACTATTATGAAGTGAGAAAGAAGGAGAAATTAAATTCGATTGTAAAGGTCGAAAGGTACTGTCTACCTCATCATATTAAATTTGACAAGTGATATCTTCTCTCCAAAAGAAACTTTTGAAGGTATAGTGCGCGGTTCTCTCACTCCACCTAGTACTAGTGCAGCGCAAGCATGACTAGGTCAGTCCACTTTGGTAATTCCAAGAACATTAAAACAAGCTAGGCTTTTACCTGAAAGTGGTGAGTGGCAAAAGGCCATGGTAAAAGAACTCGACACCATGAAGGCTCGTAAGGTGTGGAAGTTGGTTAACCTCCCTCCTGGTAAAGAGACTGTCGGTTGTAGGTGGGTATTTAATGTAAAAAGAGATAAGACGGGACAAGTCGTACGGCACAAGGTGCGCCTTGTGGCGCAGGGATTTAAGCAAATACGAGGCGACTCGTATGATGAAACATTCTCGCCCGTTGTAAATTTCTGCGTTATACGTCTGTTCTTCTCTTTGTTAAACATTAGGCTGGAACCACCTGCAATGCGACGTAGAAGCAGCATACTTGTATGCACCCTTGAAAGAGGACATTTATATGTCCCAACCACCAGGCTTTGAGATCTCAAGAAAGGAGCACATGGTATACAAGCTAGAAAGGGCCTTGTATGGTCTTTGTCAGTCTGGTCGGATGTGGTTTTTTGAAATAAATCAAAAACTACAGGCTTTAGGGTTTATAAAATTTAAGGAGTGCAATTGTGTATACAAGCGTAACTCGAACCTCGTACTTTTGCTCTATGTGGATGATATTGTGCTGTTCGCACCCAATAAACTCATTATCGACCAAGGTTTAAACCTGTTAAAATCGTGCTTAGATTTAAAGGTATTAGGTCGAATTAAAAGGTTACTGGGTGTCGAGTTTGAGCACAATGACAATCAGCTAAATATCCATCAAAGCTTGTACATCGAAGATGTGTACGAGAGGTTCAAGTCTTTTAAACCGCCTGTATCTTCTTTGCCAATTGCTAAAGGCATAATGTACTCTAAAACCCAAAATCCAGCTACGTTTGAGGATTGATCAGAGATGGTTAACATACCATATAGTAGTTTGTTAGGTTGTTTGTCGTTTTTGGCGAATCGTACCAGGTCGGATATAAGCTATGCGGTTAATTTGATGAGTCAATTTCAGGAGAATCCTGGCCCGACGCATTGGTATGGCTTGTTGCGGATACTAGGATATGTAAAAGGCACAAACTACAAGTTAAGACTACAGGCAAACTCGACTGAATTAGTTGGGTATTCTGACGCTGACTTTGCGTGTAATAAAGACGACAGGACTTCCGTTGGCGGGCACTTAGTGTTTCTTGGTGACTCTCCAATTAGCTGGCGCACATTTAAACAGAAATGCGTTAGCCTTTCGTCAATGGAGTCGGAGTTCGTTGCGCTAACCGAAGCCACAAAGGACTTATTGTGGTATGACCGTATTTTAAAAGAATGTTGGGAGTACAAATTATTAGCACACAAGACTAAACAGGCGATATTATTGGTTGACAATATGTCCGCAATAAATTTTGTAAAATCATCTATTGAAAATGCGCGCACTAAGCACATTGATGTGCGGTTATTCTTTGTGCGTGATCTTGTTAAGAAAGATATATTTCAAATTAAATATGTTCCCAGTAAAGGAAATTTCGCTGATGCTTTCACCAAGCCCCAGACTAATGCCGACCTTGCTAAACTTGTAAAAGCTTTATTTTTATTAGTGTAATTTGTATATATTTATATGTATTTTATAATTAGAAAGTGTAATTTTTGTAAGCTAAGATAGTTTTTTTTTAGTCTATTTATAGTAGAAAATTATGGACAATTTAGGACTATGAACTATTAGTATGAAATATTTTTCTCTTCTGGAAATGAGGGGCCATTGTCAAGATACGGGACAATCAAATATTGACAATCGGACTTCCATCGGAAAAATAACCATCTAGTTTTTTCATTCTGACTCCATGGTACAGAATCCGTAATGATCGCCACGGCTTCACTTCTCCTGAATTCCATTCCTCCAACGCAAGCCGCAACTACAGTGAATCCCTAAATGGTTCTTCAACAGAATTCCCCAGAGGGCGCATTGCGTCAGTATGCAAATACAAGTACTTGGAAGGAGTATAAATACTTCAGGCAGACTGTGATGAGTGGCTTGCAAGCTTCCTGGCTTGCCTCCTTCGTTTCATGGGTTTCCTAGCCTACAGAAGAAGAGTATTCTGAGGCTGATATTCTTTTCCAGTTTTTTTTCAGAAGGAACTAAAAGCACTAAGCTGGTGCAAAATCTAAATGTGTTTTGTAAAAATGCCATAATGGCTTTTTCTTCTTCTGTTTTTATTTAAACAAAAATTTTCATTTTAGTTTTAATAAACTAAATTTATTTAAATTTTGATTCTGTTTTATTTCCCTTACCATATGTGTGTAAATTATCTTATTTATAGATCCAACTTAATTTGAATTTCTGAAAGGATTTAAAGTTTATGAATAAGTTTAAGTTATTCAAATTCTAACCTAAATATTTTTCTTTTTCAAAGCTCTTCTAGATTTAAATTAAGCATAGCTAAAAACAGGGACCACGCTCCATTGTTATTGGATCTCTGCTAATTAATATATTTTATTGGATTATAAGATTAATGTTAACCCATAATCCAACAAAATTTAATTATTTTTCATGTATGCTGTCGATTTCTTATCTAATCTAGGTATGTCATAGCAATAAAATAAAATAAAATAAAAGACAAATTTTACTTTCAAGATAAAACTTTTTATTTTTCGTAATTGATCAACATAAAACTAAATTACGGAAGCATAACAAGACATATTAATTTTACTCTTGTCAGAAATTTCAAGAAAGAAAAAAAAAATACAGTGTTAAGATAGCGACATCTTTTCTGTATGTCACGGTTAAACTTAATTATATTTTTATAGAAAAAAAAATGTTAGAAAGATTTTATTTCTGTATTGATGTTTTTTATTGATTTACATATTATAAAGTTTTGCAGTATTAAAACAAATTAATTTAAAATACATATTAAATGTTTAATAATCATTAATATTTTTTAATTGACTATAAAGAAATGTAAAAGTTATATTTTTAACAATTTAAAAGAAATTTTTCATCTTTCAAAAATCCACTTTATGTCATTTCAGTTAAAAGGCTAATTAGATGTAAAATACTGATTTACCTAGTAATTAATTCTACATATATACATATATTATTATTATTATATTTAACGTTTTAAAATTTGTGAGTATTTATGGAGAGATTAGATGTAAAAGTAAAATAATGTTTATACATAAATTAAAAACCATAATTTACTAAATATATTTAAATAATCAAAGTGAAATAAATATATTTCTTCTAATATATATATATATATATATATATATATAAAACAATATTTTATTACAATAAATAATTTTTACGTTTAAATTAGAGAAAAATAATATAGTTATAGAAAAATAATCTGCTAGACTAATGAACCTTGGTATACTTTAAAAGTGAATAGTTGCTAAAAGTAAAATTATTTATCATGCCATTTTTTAATATACAAACACGATGAAATAAACTGAAAATATTTTAATGCAAAAAAAAAAAAAAATGTTTGCTCTAACATATAATGCCATTTTTGAATGACAACAAAAAAAAAAACCAATGAGGTTTATAATTTTTCCAGACGAAGAAACACCTGCGGAACCTACATTTTTATACCATATAAGAAAGAGAAAAGCTTTCGAACAGCCTCGTTAAACACCGTGACTTAATTAAGAGAAATTTCTAACCGCAAGTAATTACTATCTTTCTCTAAATAGATTTAATATTCAAATGATTCTAATATAATGATATCTACTTTATTCTGCGAATTTTCAAACAGAAGTTATCAAAAGACATCTCGGAAGACTATCTCGCTTTGAATGAATAAATACAGTTTTGTTTAAAAAAATAACTGGCATTTCTTTTTAATGAATAATTATAAAAAGTTCAATGTTTACTTGATAATGTTATTTAAAAGTAATGTTCCTTCAGACAAGGTTTAAATGGATATTTTTAGAACCATTTTACAAAAATAACGTTTCTCTCTGCAATTATATGTATATATATATATATATATATATATATATATATATATATATATATATATATATATATATATATATATATATACAACATATACATATATATACATATACATATGTATACATATATATACATATACATATATATATATACATATATATACATATATATATATGTATATATATATATATATATATATATATATATATATATATATATATATATATATATATATATATACATATACAATAACTCATAACCGTCTCCGACCGGAATAAAGTGATGTTACTATGGTTTTTTACACATAATGCATATATACATAATGATAATATACATTTGTAGAAGCTAAAAATTGTCCCAGAAAAACATAGCAACAGAAAGTTTTCAAAAACACTGAAGTCATGGTCATACACATTTACTTACATTGCGTTGTCCGCAATAAATCGAATCCGGATGACCTTTTCTGGTGTGACCGAATCGATGAAAGAAGTCAAAAACTTGCTTTAAAAGAAGCAAGTTTTTCGCTGAATATTTCACCGAAATTACGGACATTTCTCAAAACTATCCCTAACGATTTATACAGAAACATGTTGTTGTTGTTTCTTATGCCACTCGGAAATTCCGAGCGCCGATAGTGAAACTACCCGTATTTAAAGAAGAAGGGAGCTCCACGAAGGACGACTTAGTTCCTGAAGCTGACGAGAGATGGCAGCACCAGCAAACAAGAGGAACTCGAATTTTGATCCGGATCAAGGTCGAGTTAAGCAAACGCATGCTCCGGTACCCCTTGAGGTATATTTTTTTATGGGAACTTGGAGGACTTGACGACCACGACTGAATTTAACACAGTTGCCATTAGCGTACACGACGGTCTTCGGCCGGCTCGAAGACCAATCCCGCAATCTTTCGATCACGAACTCGCTGTTCTTACCAAGCAGGCTACCGCGGCCCCCAGAAACATGAAAAATAAGAATGATTCATCTCGATTTCAAAAACAATATGTATTTTAACCTCTTTCTTTAAAAGAAATCTGGAAATTATTTTTTCCGTTGCAAGATAAAGAAGGCGGTTTATATTTTTTTTAGAATAAACACCCTCTATTGAACTTCCATTACTGTGTTGCATGCGAAAGGTGTGAGATATAAAAGTACATCTTTAATCACGGTGGTTTAAATAAAATTTAGTTCTCCTGTCGAGTAACTACCATTTTTTTCTGGAAATTTTGAAATATTTGATACAATAACTTCCATATAAGAATGCGTTCCAATACTTATTGGAACGGTATTTACGAAATTGCCCGTTAACCCCCCCTCCCCTCCGACCCCGGGAGGAAGGCGGCAAGCACGTTTAAAAACATGTTTTCACGTTTGAATTCGCTCTTTAAATAATCTTAGAATGACGAATTTTTTTGTGTGCATGTTGATTAAGTGTATACGAATTATATACTTTGGTGGGATTTTGCAAAACTTCGAATTTACTTGTTGGGGATTGGGAAGTAAGAAACGGGTAAGTTGCAGCCGAAGGCAGTGTGGACCCGGTCTCCTCACTTAGCGAGCGGAAAAATCCTCTAACGAACGCAGCGGGAACTTTTACTCAGGTTATTAATAATGATATGTGATTTTGACAATTCACTTTAGTATAGTGCACAGCGAAGCTGCCAAAGCCTGCTAGTATTATATAATATTAAAGAGCAGCCAAAAATTTTAATATTAGATATCGTAAATTTGTTACGGATTGTACTTTTGAACAAATATAACAAACTTGTTTAATGCATACTAGATTAGATTGTGGTATCTAAACCACAAAATAAATACATTGCATTACAACATTATATATATATATATATATATATATATATATATATATATAACAATTACTTAAATTTAAATAGGAAGGCTGTTCTAGTATTTCAAGTAAACACTAGGTGTGATTTTTTAAAAACGTTTTTCATTATTATTTTATATAGATTTTCTTAAAAATATAGAGCACTCTTTTAGAAGAAGGCAATTACCATTTAGATGAAAAGGAGATTCACATGATTATGCCAACGGAAAAATCACCGAGAAATGTAAATAGAGTAGAAGGACCTGATACAGTAATTAATAAAGTAAAAAATATTGGGTACAATTAACACTGATGGTAAATTAGACGAGTAATAACCATACAAAAGATAATAAAATTTATACCATTGTTCAGGACGCATGTGTGACGCTAGCATTGTTTGACACACACTGCCAAACAAACCGAAATTTTCTTACATTGTAGAAATAGGAAGTCCATTCAAATCCCCTCCCTCACCCCACCTGTATGCCTACTATGACTACTGTTTAGGGCAATATAATAAGAGCTTGTTTGTAAAACCTGTTTTAATTAATTGCTTGTTATGTTTTGTTGCTGGTTTACCTCTTACTTTAGCATGACTACACGAGCTGGAAGAAAATCAAAAGGAGCACGGTGAAACTAAACAGTTACTTACTTGAAATCGGCGATGAATGATGTACGACAGAAGATGTCACGGTTAAAGGCAGCTGACAAAGCTTACTACTTCCCTAAGGCAACTTTAAAGCGTCGTGTGGATTATGCGAACAAAGTCAAAATATTGGAAAAAAAGCCGATTTTCTGGATAAAAATGAAGACCAGCTAGTGCAGCACGTTCTAGATATGGAATCAGGATTCTAGGGATTGCCTACACAAAGTCTCCGGAAATTCAACAAAAAAAAAAAAAAAACAAGAAGCAGGAAAAGAGTGGTTAGCAAGTTTTTCGAAGAGACACCGAGAGATTTCCATTCCTACCCCAGAAGCTAAAGATTCCTACCTCATTAGCTAAAGATTCATCTTTCAACAAACAGAGAGTTTACGTATTCGTCGAGCTGCTAGAAAAGCTAATTGATGATCATGGCATCACACCGAAACGAATTTGCAATAGAGATGAGAAGAGGCTGACTGCGGTTCAGAAACCTGGAAAGATCTTGGCGAAGAAAGAGAAGTCTCAAGCTGGATCGATAATATCTGCAGAGAAGGAAAATAACGTCACATTTGTCTGCACTGTAAGTTCTGCTGGTCGTCGATGACGGTGTTTCCCGATATGTGATGGAAGATGGAGCCGTAAACAAGAGCTCGTCCAGGAACTATATTCAAATGCCAGGAAAAAGGTTGGATGACGATCGAGCTCTTCAGTAAATGGATCAAATATTTCATAAGTTTCGCTAAACCTGACTAAACAGGAAGGTTTTATTAATTCTCAAATGACATGTGTCGCACACTCAAAATCTCGAGACTAATAGACCTAGAATTGGCCAAAGAAGCAGGGGTGATCATGCTGTCACTTCTTTTGTATACTATCCATCGAATACAGCCTTTGGACCTCGATTTCTTTTGTCCATTAAGAGTCTTCTATTCCCAAGAGATGGACAAGTGGATGAAGCGAACATGATGGACGGGCCGTTTCACAATTCCAAATGTGTCAACAGTCCGGGAAGTCTTATGCACGGGCGATATCTCTTGAAACTGTTGCTAATGGTTTCCGTACTGGTGGTATTTGGCCTGTCAATCGCCATGTATTCCATGATTTCGACTCCGTTCCATCCGAAGTTTCTGATAAAAGCCCACCGCGGGGCACATCGGTAGACAAGACCAAAGACCATTTGTTATTCAAGGCAGCAAACATCAACCAAATATTTGACGCTACAATCCAACAGAACACGTCTATTTAGGAAGAGCCAACTTCAGAAGATGTAGTCGAGGAAAACATTCCGGTTCTCGTCAGTCATAAAATGTTCTCATTGAAAGGTATCAGTACCCACCTCAATGCGAACAAAAATGCTTAAGAAAGAGGAAGGGAATCACTTCAGAAGTCACTGTTCTACACTTCACCCCGTTTCAAGAATGCCATTGCAGAAAAACAAAAACAGAAGCGAGCAATCTTGGACATTCAACAGCGTCGGAAGGTGGAATGAATGACAAAGAAAGCTCAAAAATAGAATATTACACAGAAGAAGACAACAGAGCTAAAACGCCCGGTACCTCCAAGGGTCTCAGAAGCGACATCCCCAGGAACCTCCGGCCAAGGGACAGTTGTGAATCAGGTTACCGAATCTAATTTCTGCGCATTCTGTAGTGGTAGTACGGAAGAAGACTGAATCATCAATAAGATGCGGGAAATGATGTTCATGGGTGAATGAAGCTTGCGCCAACATAATACACCCAATACACTTTTATTGTGATGATTGCTGAACTTGAAATAAATTTACTAAAAGCACAGCTTTGTGAGTTTGTCTTTCATTCTGCATCATACTTTTTACACTCGTGTAATATGGACTACTCGATCCATATAACATGAACGTATGTGTAATATGGACCACCGACACGTAAATAACATAATTATTTCCTGCAATTTTTAATAGTTCCCAGAGTACTTTACCAAGTTCCAACCATGTAACTACACAATTGTAATGGTCAGACAAAAATTAAGTCTTTCCATTTTAATAATTTAAGTTTTACAAGAATTCAATTTTTGTAATATATATACATATTATTATTTTAATTTCAGTTTATATCTAAAAATATTGAGAAATTTAAGCTGAATTGCAACTGTACAAAACAAAGTCAAAATCAAACTATGCCAAAATGTCATTATACTTAACTTTCTTTATCTTTTCTATTTTTTTATAAAATCATATAACGGGTCCATTTTCATTCTAAGGATTTTTCCTATATGTTAGAAAATAAATTTGTCGTTGATTCCTTAAAATCTACAGAATAGTAGTATTGCTTTGTCATAATTTTGTAGCAAATATCAAACACATTACAGTTTATAAAAAAAAATGATATTAGTCTTAAATAATCATCATAACATTAATTAAAAATCTGATAAACATTTCCATGATTATATATATATATATATATGTTATTATTATTATTATAAAAAATTAAAGAAAAAGAATAAAAGGCATGATTCCTATTTTCTAGTAAAAAATGCTTTCGGGGAGAATTTTAAGCACAAAATATACTAAAGCCATTTTTGTCTGAAAATAATTCATTGAACTAAGCGTCTGCTATTATTTCTTACAATGATATATTAAATTATAATTTAAAAATTAAAAATATTAATTTACGTGTGCATTTATATAATCAAATCTGTAATTTATAACTAGTCTAGCCGAACTCGTCAGATAAATTTATAATCATATTAAAAAAAGAGTCATTAAGCAAGGCAATGTCTTACAAATATACATCAATTGTTATTTATTTAATCGATTTGCTGCCTCTTGATTAGCAAGAAAGCAATTATTTGATTTTCTTTTAAAACAAAAATGAGTCCTTAGTTTGAAAGATATTTATATTACTTAGAATATCACCAATTCTCCTCAGAGAAATATATATATATATTGCGCATAAATATTAAAATTGATGGAAGATTTTTTTTCTTCTTTTTAATAATAGTTAAATAGTCTGTAAAAACAAAAATAATGATATTTGAATATTTGAGTTAATTTTATTATTTTAACCCATATTTTATAAACCTCCGTGCATTTTGAAATTTAATACCTTTAAAAAGTTTTAACGAGCCTTATTGAGTTCGTAAAACATAATACTGGCATGTTGATTTATAATGATTAAATAATATACTTTTTTAAGTGATATGACCAGTACGAATTACTTATGTTACCAAATATATTATAAAATAAATTACCGATAAAATTACTTTCATTATTCAGAATTTAACTAACAACCTGTTTTCTCGAATTCTTCGTCTTCGCATAACTTTCAAACAAATAAACGTTTGAACATAAAATCTGGTTGGCTTGTTTGTTAACATATCTTTAACCGAATTTGATATATCTTTGACATAAGTAATAATTTTTAAGCTAATAAACATTCTTATATATATATATATATATATATATATATATATATAAGCTTTTGAAAAAAAGATTTAAAAAAATCAACAATTTTAAAAAAGAAACCATAATGAAAATGGTCATATGGATGCATTACAGACAGGTGAGGATACACATGCATCCATGTGTTAGATTAAAACCGGATCTTTTTACTTGTATTCACTTTTCTGTTCCTTACTTTTTCTTCTTTTTTTCGCATGTAAATAACTTTATATATATATACTAGCTGACCCGACAAACGTTGTTTTGTCATATAAATTATTTCTAGAGAATATTTTGCTAGAAAAAAATAACTAACTTATTGTAAGTGTGTAAGGATGTGGTATATAAGTGGAAGATGTATGGAGCGCTGTGAATGGTGAAAGAATATAAAAATAACAAAACACCAATCATTTATTTTCTTAATTTATTAATATTGATTCTTTAAAATTATATACATATCGCTACTTATAACAATATTACTAAAAAACAATATCAATCCCTTAATGCAACAGAGTGTACAATATTTTTTGTTATCCCATCTTTCGCCAATACAAACAAACTGGATGGTTTGCCCACTCGAGAGCCACGTATAATTATCCGTGTAAAAAACATGATGTGCTCAAATCTAAGCCACAGACAGACATCGTTTGGCCCTGAGACTTATTGATAGTCATTGCAAATGCCAATCTAATTGGAAATTGAGGGTGCTTAAATTGAATTGGCATATCTGTGGGTATAATAGGGATTCGCAGTAGTAATATATTTTCACCTCGGAATTTGTCATTTAAAATGATGGCTTCGATAACATTTTTCATTAATTTTTTTAAGACTAATCGCGTGCCGTTGCACAACCGTTGTGGGTTCAAATTACGAAGCAAAATAACCGGAGATCCAAACTTCAGTTGTAAAATATGCGGTGGCATGTCTGGTAAATCCAATGAGTTTAAAAACTTTGTTGGATAATTTACAGCTTCGGTGGCATCGCAAACTGTATCATTAGATTTGTATGACACCAAGTCTCCTGGTAACAAATGTTGTATCTTGAGATTCAATTCGTTGACGTCCACATTTTTTGCTGCTAAAATTGCTCTTTCTGCCAGCCACTCATGATTTGTGTATCGTCTGTGTACATCGGGAGATATCTGGTCAATAAGAGCATCTTGAGAATCAATGATTGTGCAGAAATCGGTCGGTAATTTTATGCATCCAGTTTCATCTGTAGTAACTTTTCCATCGCCGATATCTAACAATTGTTTTGAGAATGTTTCAGCGGATGGATCTTGAAGCTTTTGAACGCACAAATTTACTTTCAGTTGTACTTTTTCAACATTACGCCACAATGACGATGATTTTAAGCACGCGTTGATCTCATCAGCGTATGTGGAACGCGGATTAACGGGAAGTGGTTGTCTGAAATCACCTGAAAAGAGTAACAGAGTGCCCCGAAATAGTTTGTCGTTGTTTTTTATATTTTTCAATGTCCTTTTCGACGCCTTAATCGAATGTTTGTGTGCCATAGTGCATTCATCCCAAATAAGAATTTTACACTATATCAGCACTGTGGCCATTGACGATTGTTTTTTTTATGTAGCACACTGCGTCTGGGTTATTTTGAATATTTAGTGGCAGTTTAAATAATGAATGATCTGTTCTGCCTCCATCCAATAAAGTTGCCGCAATGCCAGATGATGCAACAGCCAATGCGATGCCATTATTTGATCGTATTTCGGCGAGAATTAGCGAAATAAGGAATGTTTTGCCAGTTCCACCTGGTGCACCCCCCCCCCCAAAAAAAAAAAAAGAATCCACCGTGTCCTGCCAAAACTGCGAGCATAATGCGGTCGTAAATGGTTCTTTGTTCTTCATTCATTAGTGGAACATTGCGAGCAACAATCGCTGCCATTTCTACAGTATTGTATTGTAGTTCACGATTCAATTCAGTGCTTATTAAATCAGATGCATTTCGATTTGTTGAATGCATACCGAAATGACTGAGTGGTAAGTTGGCAATGATAATGCAAAGATCTTCAATAGCAATCAATGCTTCATTGTACATAGCGTCACTGAATACTATCGTTAGATCGTTGCACCGTGATCGATGTTGATGCAATATATCATCAGTCATTGAATCTTTGTGATTATCCCATAAGGTCTCTGCTCGGGCCGGGAAACATGTAGTCAACACTATAGCGAATAGTAGACGAATTTGTTTTGCTGTACAGTTCAGTCCTACTTCAGCAAGCATACACTCCCACTGGTTGTCGTCTTCCAGCAAGCCGAGTGCAAGGCATGCATCTTTATACGTTGGATACTGTTGTCCATTCACTTTACGTGAATCTTGAAATAACAAAGGGCCGATGACATTAACCAATAACAGTCAAGCACTCAGTCAAGATAAAAGCACTCAGTCTGCCTTGGATTGACTGTAAATACTCGTCCCAAGGTGTTTGATTTGAATAAACCAGGACATGCATCAATCGGCGTGCCTTGCTTGCGGGGCATCCATTTTTTTGTTGGAGCCCATGTGAAATAGCGTGGTACTTCTGAACAGAGTAATGTCCGTGCAAAAGCACCAAAAGCATCCGCACGATTACACAATTCAAAAAATTTGGTGAGTGTAGTTTTTGGTGGATTTATAGCACGATCAATAGCTGTCTCGCTCGTGAAATATACGCGCTGGCCATTTTAAAGATGGACGGCTAAATGAAGAACTGCTGGATCCCGTTCATGAATTGGGAAACCAAAGATATGCCAAACAGCTTCATTGGAGCTGACGTACCGGCCATATTGGTAAAGTGTTATTTCATCGTTGTTATTCACCGGAGGACCATTCACATTGGTATTTTCAACTCGAAATACAGCCATATCACTTCCTTTATTCACATACTTGCAAATGTATTTGATGCTCTTCACTGAACTGCAGAACTGAACATTAATATGAGCACCAAAAATAAATTTAAAAAACTGGCGTACAGACAATAGCAAGAAATTCAAACTTCTTCACACACCATAAATTTTAAATCAGCACAACCGGTTTCGAAAGGACGTAGCCTTTCTTCATCAGGTGCAAGCACGTGCAACTGCCTTGGAGGCAAAAGCAAGACTGAAAGCAGGACAAAATCCAGAGGGGGAGGAGCAACACAAACAACCAATAGGAAGCAACATGCAGGACAGGACCAAACAGAAAGGAACACACGTACACACACACACCACAAAATGAGGAGGGAGGAAAGGAGTAAACAATTATTGTTATTTTTTTTTTCAATAATATTAAACTAATAAGTAAATTTAATAAAATTTATCCATTAATTATTATTATTTTTATTTAAATTAGAATTATTTTATTATAACTAATGTGATGTTATAAACATAATGAAGGAAATTATTTAATTGAATTAAACAAATTTTTCCAGGCCGTAGACAGCAAAGTGGAATCAGATTTTTCATTGACAATTTTATCACGATTAAGGTAAATAGCTAAATTTTCTAAAAAATCCAGTTCGGAAACGCGTTTGGCATGAAAGATAATTTTGGCACTCTTAAAATTAAAACTATGATCAAATTCCCAACTGTGCTTCGCAATAGAAGATTTAGAAATTTCTTGATTAACAACATACCTAGAATGTTCCCGTAAACGACATTAACTGGATTTTTTAGAAAATTTAGCTATTTACCTTAATCGTGATAAAATTGTCAATGAAAAATCTGATTCCACTTTGCTGTCTACAGCCTGGAAAAATTTGTTTAATTCAATTAAATAATTTCCTTCATTATGTTTATAACATCATATTAGTTATAATAAAATAATTCTAATTTAAATAAAAATAATAATAATTAATGGATAAATTTTATTAAATTTACTTATTAGTTTAATATTATTGAAAAAAAATAATAATAATTGTTTACTCCTTTCCTCCCTCCTCATTTTGTGGTGTGTGTGTACGTGTGTTCCTCTCTGTTTGGTCCTGTCCTGCATGTTGCTTCCTATTTGTTGTTTGTGTTGCTCCTCCCCCTCTGGATTTTGTCCTGCTTTCAGTCTTGCTTTTTCCTCCAAGGCAGTTGCACGTGTTTGCACCTGATGAAGAAAGGCTACATCCTTTCGAAACCGGTTGTGCTGATTTAAAATTTATGGTGTGTGAAGAAATGTGAATTTCTTGCTATTAATATGAGCATTGAATGTTTTGCTCAGCAGAGGCGAATATGGGACCACCCAACGGTTATCAATGTCAATATCTATGTTGTTGACATAGATGACCGCCATAGATGATAAGATTGTCCGTCATTATTGGGATTTCTTCGACGATATATTGGATATCCGTCAACATTTGTGATCGTGAAATTTTTCTGAAAACTTTTAGTTCATTTTCCATCTGCACAAATAATAATGGCCTAAAAATTCATTTTTCATTTCAACATTAAATAAATTCTGACATCGTGTTTACGACAACTAACGCCATCTAGGTGGAAAAGTTGTTGAAAGAGTTGGTTAAAAATTAATTAAGAATGAAATAATTAAGTTACAACTTTCATTTGTAAATCTAAACCATTCTCGAATCCACCTGAAGACACACAAAAAATTTCATTAAACTCAGTCCAGCCGTTTAGGAGGAGTTCAGTGTCATACACACGCACAAAAGAAATATATATATAAAGATATATATATATATATATATATATATATATACATATACATATATATATATGTATGTATATATGTATGTATATATGTATGTATATGTATGTATATATATATATATATATATATATATATATATATATATATATATATATATATATATATATATATATATATATATATATATATATATATATAAATCTCGTGTCACAATGTTTGTCCTCAATGGACTCCTAAACCACTTAACCGATTATAATAAAATTCGCACACCATGTGCAGTTCGATCCAACTTGAGAGATAGGATAGTTTAAATCTCAAATTATAGTCGCGATTTTAATTTATTGCTAATTATTTGTCTGTTATTATTTGACAGTCACAATTATCTGTTAACTCCAAATGATTCTAACAGATGTCGATACCTTTCGACTGGGTTGAAATGAAAGCTGAAATATATTTGGTGCTGCCATCTACACAAAGAATCTTCAACTTTTTAACCTATTAATAAATTTCGTATAATTCAATTATTTCCACTTTTTAAATTTTTGGTGTTAGCATAGCCGGCCACGTGTTACTTAGACTGAAGTGTAAATTGAATTCATATTATAATGAAGATAATACAGTGAAATTAATCCTGTTTTTTACTTATTTGTGCTTCATTGATCAAAACTTTATAATTTAATCTGTATATATATATAAATTACGTGTCACGATGTTTGTCCGGGGTAAACTCCTAAACTAAGGAACTGATTTTGATGAAATTTTGCACACTGTGTGCAGTTTGATCCAACTTGAGAGATAGGATAGTTTTTATCTCAATTTATTGTCACAATATTATTTTATTGCAATTATTTGTTAATTATAGACCTTTATTAAAGTTGCTCCAAAATATCTGTGAGTTCCATTAATTTAATTGTTGCCAAAAAAAAAAAAAAAAAAAAAAAAAAAAAAAATACGAGTTCATTTTCTTTCGACATAAAAATAAATACATTTAATCAAACGTGAACGTTAAAAAATTATAAAAAGTTAAATTATGCATCTCACGAAAATTGACGTCATAATCAATTTAAAGATTTTATACACATTGATAAAGTGCTAATGTAGTTCTATCATAGATATAGTAATATATATAGATCTCTCATCCCCATGTTATCGTAGAAAGATTTTTGATGCCGAAAAAAGATAAAAAATAAAAGCTTTGGAAACAGCCATTAAGTGGTATTGAAAAAAAAAAAAAGAAAAGAAAGAAAGAAATATGAATTTGAAACTGTATCTGGAGTCTTCCATTCCCCTTTAGCAAATGAATTATTCATAAATTTTATTTGCTAAAATATTAGTATGTATTCCCGTGTGTATTCACTCGGGGAAAGACGGCCATATTTTGGTAAAAACGTCGTCTTTTCCCAAATGAAAAGGAATAACTTTTTTCTCCCCAATGATCACTCTATTATATATATGCTATACTATATCTATGAGTTCTATACGCAAGCGAAGTGTGACTCACTGACCGTCTGTGCAGCCAAGAAAAAGATTTCCTATGTTAATTGCCCACTGGATTTTTTGTAAGAAATTATTAAAAATCGAGGAAATTTATTTCTCGATTTTAATCCTTATATTTGGGTATAGATATGTATTAGTTATCGCGGGTGTTAGATTGAATTATTTTGCTGTCAAATTGACAAAATTTTAATTTTAAATTTTTAAACTCTGTCGCCCTTGGCTTATTATTATTATTATTATTATTTGGCGATCAAAAGCGTAACACGAAAATATACATGCCAGATGTATGCATTGTACGAAATGTAATATGTATTATTCATTGTACGTATGTATGACATGTAATATGTATTGTACGAAATATTGTTTCATATTATTCATTACTCTTTTAATATAAGTTGTTAAAATAACCATGATTTTTGAAAGGAATTAAATTTTTTCGCCAGATAATTTGGCGATATTCTTTTTTTTTCGCCAAGGATGACAGAAATGAAATCTATTCCGCTGCAAAATATTAGTATCTTACATCAGATATTTTATTTAGACATTTGAAAACAAATTTGACTTCAAACTATGATAGAATATTTATCATTTTCCTTTTAATTTGTATATTATTAGTATATTAAAATT